>OZ034976.1:18020131-18072631 GCA_964030785.1 Siderastrea siderea | reverse complement strand
GACCTTCTTTTTGTGAGCAGATTTTTTTTTGGGGGGGGGGGGAGGGGCAGTAATTCATGAGCGACAGAGCCGAGTGGCGTATTTGGAGAACCTGTTGTGCACCGTTGATGTGCACAGTTTCATCTAAGTTTACAAGTTTGATCGATTAAATGGTATTTAGAGAAGATTTTTTTCCAAGATGATGCAACGGATATTTGTAGGATCAAACTTAGTCTTACAATTTACAATTTTTACTGGATTCCTACCACGCTCAGAAAAAAAGTTAGATGCAAGCCCCGAATATAGTGTCCCGAAAGTCAAGTAACGATATTAAAAAGGCTGCTAAATTCGAAATTATTATGAACAAGCCAGGGCCGGCTCAGTAACCAGCTCAGAGTTGGAATTAAAATTGAACTTGGTATTAACCAGCTGACTATAATTTTATTTTTCGTATTTCTGCGATTTCCAGCGCTCGACAATTTCCACTGACTCGTTTTTAGTATTAGAATTGTGGTTTCATTGCAGTTGTCTCTATGTCGTTGTATAACATTTGGTGCAAGAAAATAATTACTCAGCTTCAATATAGAGTCAGTAATAATCTACCTGCTTTGTACTTAAACATTAAATGGAAGACCAGAACATCAAGTAAATCGAATTACCTTAAACGTTATCCCTTGATCCAACTTGATTGCCTCTTAGATCTAGAACTGTTGTTAGGGCACTGTTACACTTCAATGAATAATTGTTAAATCTGTTATTCCCGAGTTTGAGTGGCCAATCAGAGCATGAGAAAAACTTTCCACTGGCGTGGTATTATATTTACTAAAAAAAGGAATGGGGAATGGGGAATGGAGAATGGAGAACGGGGAGTGGGGAATTGGGAATCGGAAAATGAAAACGGGAAATTGAAAATGGGAAATTAAAAATGGGAAATAAGAAATCATAACAGTGCACGTGGTGTCGTTTGTGATTATCAAAACCCTTGTTGTGTCAGAGATCTAAGGGGTGAAAAATATTATAATGACGAGGCAAATGGTACAGTGGCACTATTCCCATAATTCCGGTAAAACCGAGAACAGAGGAATACCTCTAAAGGTATTCCTTTTTTTCCCAAAACATTTCCAGTGAAAAGGATCGTTCCATTTGATTTCCCACCGGGACAACCTGTTTTTCCACACCAAAGGAAAGTGCTCCTTCTCCCAATTGATAATATGGCCTATTTACTTTCTTTTTTCAGTTAGCCTTTGCCGGTCTAGACTAAAATAACGCTCTGTGTATTATCATTATGACTCTAGTGATAAGCACTTAAAGTTCGGTGATTTGATTCAGTGGATTGCTCAATTAAACAAGGAAAACACTGTTAATTGATCTATTATCTCACGCTGTGAGCACCTTTAACACTCTACACATCATTATAAATTAGAAAAGTGTTCACAAAGGAAAGCAGCTAGATTAAAATTGTTAAATGCTTTTCACAGTTCAGATGGCTTTTACCTCTAACCATAATCTACATGAATCTCTGTGTGGCCAACCCTAATATTCCAAAGTTGGTAAACAGTGTCAAGGAGGCTTAAAGCGCAGATAATAACAACTTTAAAATGAACCACTTATTAACAATTTTTTCGGGGGCAGGGGGGGGGGGGGAGTAGCGAATTTGGAGAACCTGTTGTGTACCGTTGATGTGCCTAGTTTTACCCGGATCTACAAGTTTGACCGATTAAAATCGTATTTAGAGTAGTAATGTTTTTTTCCCATAATGATACAGCGGGTATTTGTAATTGAAAGGTTAAACGTAGTCTTACAATTTACAATTTACCACGCTCAGACAAAAGGAAACGAGTCCTGAAATTGAAACAAAGTTGGATGCAAGCCTCTTATCAGTGTAGTTTCAGATTATTGTACGCGCGCGTGTGTGTGTGTGAAACGAGAGAGCATGACCGACTGTTGGAATAAAGTTCGTTGTGTTGCGCCAGGCTTATCGTTCCTGATTGTGCCTTACCGACTGGTCAACAATTTCTTCAGATTTCCAAATAAATTTTGCCGTTGTCCAGAAACAGGTACCATATTCTCTCGATTAAACGCCGGGCCCCGAGTAAGCGCCGGGTATCAAAGATGGAATTGTGAATAAGCCCCTCAGACGTTTATTTGTTGTATAATAAACTTAAGATTTAAGGGCAAAATACACGGCTGCCAAGAAAAACAAATAATAACCCTTTCTTAAAAAAATGGCGGGCCCAAATAAACTGCTGATTCAAACAAACGCCGGGTCCACCATGCCAAGTTTGAAATAAACGCCGGGGGCGTTTAATTGAGAAAATGCGGTATTCTTAGAGTTGGCACCCAGCCCCCACCTCGCCCCCCCCCCCCCTCCCGGTTAAAGCGTCTAGTTTTAGAGCTGAGGCTAAACCAGGGCTGTACAATTTCAGGCTGAAAACGGTCTTACACTGTTCTTAATTCAGAGTATAATTATACAATAGATTGTAAAAAACATTCACACACGCTAACTCGTGAGGCAGTGGAACATTACGTAACAAAGTGAAAAAGGACGCTATCTGTTTTGATTGATAGAGCACAGCAGGATCTTTTGTCCAATTATATGTGTACATAGACTTTGATCCTTAGTCCATTGGCGCTAGCATTCTGTTGTATTCCGCGTTCGAAGTCGACGCTCGAGTTGTTTTTGCAATACGAAATTGTTGTTGTATATAGGACAAGAAAATTAAACAATTTTAGTCCATCAAGTGCAGAATCAAGTTTGTTAAATAGATAGAAAAGAGTATGTCTGCTGCTGGTATTTTTGTTAAGGTGCGGGATTGCAGAAAAACGCCGCACACTCATTTGCATCACAGTGAATAACAAAAGAATAACAAAACAGCACATTTGTTATATGCCTCGTTCTTTTAAACTCTGAATTTATTTTCCGCAATCCCCCGCCTCACTCCAAGCGAGTGAGAGCACATTTTTGCCATACCGAAAGCTTGATGGTTCATACACTCTTTTTTTTTATAAGAACGTCTAATTTTGCGGCTGAGGCTGAACCGAAACTGCATGTTCTTATTTTTTTCACGCTTTGAGCCTGAAATGTTCTTAGCATGTTCTTAAGTTACATGGTATAGAAGTTCAGAAAATTGATATAAACGTGATCAGGAAACCATAAAACGCCGTTTGTGCGCTGTATCATGTCAAATTTCTTTGACATACATGCTGTTGATGTTTTTTCTTCTTAGAAAAATTCACTATATTACTCTTCCACAGTTGAGAAACAAAGAAAATATAGCCTGAACTCTACATTAAAAAAAAACAAAACAAAACAAAGAAAATGTGATTCGATAGAAATTGATGTTGTTACTCATGATGTGTTTTTAGCTCGACGCAAAAACGGATGCGGAGCTGAACATAATTACTGCTTTGTCTCTTACTCTCAGCTTGGGTGCGTTCTTAGTATGTTCTTAAAATCTGGGTCAATTTCAGCCTCAACGTTCTTATAAAAAAGGTTCTTATAAAAAAAAAGAGTGTACTGCAATATGTTACCATATCTTCATATACGTATGCTCAGAAACAAAGTGTTTGTTACAATGGACGTTTTGTTCTTTCAAAGTCTTCATTGTGAAAGCAAGCGGGAAAAATGCTCTGTACAAAATCTCACGCTGATTTATGTTCTTAGTGTGTTTTTACTTTTTTGTCAGCCTCAACATAATAATTAAAAAAGTCACTGTAGCAGCTTAGTTTATGTGGGTTCGTCTGTGCTCTTACACTCATTAGAGAATCGATAGAAACCCAAACGAGTGAGGCTATTTTGCTAGATGCACAGTCAATATTTCCTACCGATATCCCACTAGCTGTATCTAGCTCTTCCTTACTATAATTTATTTTTAAGGTATGCGTCTTTCAAATCTCTATTAACGGCATAATCAAAGGAAGTTTGAGGAATCTCTCGTGAAATGCAAACAGTTGCCGAGTGGATAAGCCATGTCCCAAGGCGAAGAACTGGTTCAGCGTGTAATCTTTCCAGGTTGTTTCCACAGCTCGCGGAAACTTGGGAACCATAAGAACACCCTTACGCAGTAGTTGAATGGGCTTAATTCCGATTCTCTTGGCCAATATTCCAATGTATGCATCTTCTATCGGGAACGAGCTGAGCCAATCACCGGTAGAGGTCTGAAGTAATTCCACAACAACGTTTTTCGATAAAATGTAAAAGGGTCCGTTGCAATATGGTGGAAAGTAAGTTTCGCCGAAATATTGTTCACTGACAGACCACTTATTGCGACTGTCTCTTATGACCCTTACACGATTCAACACGTGCCCGGCGTACAGCTTTTCAGGCAAAGAGGCAGTTTTTAACCACCAAATTAGTCTAGGAACGTGTAAATATATGTCGTCGTCTACTTTGACAATAAACTTCACATTCATGGTTGAAGCACTGAAGCTTAAAGAACTCAAAGTCTTGTAGACTAAAACTGAGTATTTCTCTGTATAGTTTAATCTTAAGATATCACCGTAAACTTGAGTTTCGTTTTCTAACGATAGTTCCACGTCGTTCTCCTTGTCATGCCCGCAAACGAACCAATAGTGAATAACCAAGGTATTAAATGCATTTGTAGGGTCCTTCATAGCCCTTATATTTGATCGACCCAGTGCAACTGAATTATGTGCCAAGAGGGACAGCCAAGTCTGCCGTATTGCTTGCCTTTCGTTAGTATGCGACGGCGCGCTCATTATCAGTATTATAATAAACCGCTCCACTTGGGCGAAAGGGTCTCCAGCCGTTTGTAGTCGAAGTTGATCTCTTCGCCAAAATTCTTGTTTCGTCACAGAGTCTGTGAAGCTGACGGTTGAAAATGTAGTTAACCAGGAGCACGTGTAAAACACGGTAGAACCAACAAACAAAGAAAATGTCACGACCACTATCTTTAAATGATTGAGCCTCATGGCTGTTCAGCAACTTTCTAACCAGATATTAGTGCCGATGCATAATCCAAACTTTAACCCAAACTCAAAAAAATTTTGTTGGAATGAGTGTAGGAATGAGCGCGCAGATTCTTTTGTCGGAACCTGCGAAATTAATTAACTTAAAGAAGGCGGGTGCTGACAAAGGATACGCAACGGGGGGTGCCAACTCTAAGAATACCTGTTTGGGGAGAACGGCCAAATTTAGGTGGGAATCTGAAAATATTCCCGGGTTGGCCACATTGAGATTGGTTTAGATCGTGCTTTTGTTAACTAACATCTAGACTTCGTTTGAATAACCGGCCCTGAAAGGCAGAATTTCTCTGGCTTGTCACGCATGTGCGTTCTGACATGCTGGGCCGTTAACCCTAAGGCCAGGACCAATGAAAATAATTTAATTGCTGCGAAGCCTGATGGCTTTGCAGCAGACTATTTTCAGGCTGTGTACGTGAACAGCCTGGGTCGCTTGTGCCCGAGGCTGAGAAGCTTTTGAAATTTTTTGGATGTAAATATCCCGACGTAGTCAATCGATAAAAGCCGGTATCGATAGAAATGGATAAAAATCGATTGATTACGGAAATCGGTAAAAATCGGTAAATATTTTTCGGTGTGTCAAGTCGATATCAACGATTTCTCAAAATTTTGTCGATTTCTAACGAATGACCTATTTTGTTGATATTTGGGGTTTTCAAGACCTCCAGTACACGAAAAACACAGGGAACAAAAAGTATTTTGAAAAGCGCAAGTGAATTGCCATTTTCATGCAAGAGAAAAGCGGTTCTTTAAACACTGACAAATGAGGAAGTCGGGGGAAGCGTAGACCAATGAGCAACACTTTCTTATTCAAGGCTATTTTTACTATTTATTTAAATATTTAGCAACATTAAAACATAGACGGTACGCAGTTCTCACAGGTAGATTATTCCCAGGTTTACAAAACTGAGCTAAACAGTTGCATGAATGACCGATTGGTTACCTTGGTTACCACCGCAGCAAAGAAAGAGCGCTGCCCACAAACCCGGAGGCTACGCGGAATCAAGCTCGATATGAACTTGTTTCAAAACTAAAAGTATTTTGCCATTAAATTACACGTGTCCTCTTATTATGGTAGCGTTAAGAGCAATACCGTGCATAAAAATGCTTCTTTAACGGCACTCAGAGCCAAAAAATTTCGCTCGTTAGAAACCGGTAAAATCAATATCAATCAGTAAAATCGATTTTGCGGCCCTTAGAATCGAGGCCCTTGATTTCTACATGTAGTCAATCGATTCAGAAAGAAGACACACCATTTTAACGTTGGAACCCTAAAGAACACTCAGACCGTCGATAAAGTGGGATATGGAAAACATACAGTCGAGAAATCCTGTTTCGTGTAGAAAGCCACGGTAGAAGACACAGAATTTGCAAAACAATTAGTGTATTGTACTCTTTATTGTCGGTAGGGCATTGTTTTCCCCTGTTCATTCTACCTGAAGTAAGAGCCGAAATTACTGCTATGATTTAGTTATTGAGGTGTAAATCGCGAAGAACTCATATTTGTCATTGCAATTGAGGTGCAAACCGCTCCACTTGGGCGAAAGGGGCTCCAGATTTTGCCGTTTGTAGTCGGAGATAATCTCTTCGCCAGAATTCTTGCTCTGTCTTAGAGTCTGTGAAGCTGACGGTTGAAAATGAGCTTAACCAGGAGCATGTGTAAAGCACGGTAGAACCACCAAACAAAGAAAATGTCACGACCACTATGTTTAAACGATTGAGCCTCATGGCTGTTCAGCAACTTTCTAACCAGATATTAGTGCCGATGCGTAATGCAAACTTTCACCCAAACTTAAAAAAAATTTATTGGAATGAGTGTGCTCATATTTGCGGTTTTTGTTAACAAGCATGTTGCTGTTGCAGGCAAAATCCTTGTTACTTTTGCTAAATTTACTTAAGGTGGCTCCATACAGTTTCTCATCAGTTTCAACAGACAAATATACATAACTTTTTTGATAATTTTCAGGACATTGATTTACATTTCACTAGGAAAAAGCTACAAAAGCGACTAGCCTAGCCTTTATACGTTTCAAAAAAGTCACAATTTCTGGGCCTGGCCCGTTTCCATGGCAACCACTGATATAGTTGTTTGGCCATTTTTTAAGCTTACCCAGTTTCTTTATGTCATTTCTTGGTTTTTACACGGTGAATTTTCGCTATTTTTGTTGTAAAGATGTTGTCGTTTGAGAAGTCTTAGCTGGCAAAGCTGTGAGAAATTTTGTACATAAGTTTTGCCAGAATAGTAAATTTCCGTTTTCAACGATTAATGCAGAAGTGCATGTACAAAAATTACTCTTACTTTAATATGACTCAAAAACACAAAAATCCTACAAATGTTCCAATTTTAAAAAAATTTCACCGAGTGGAACACGCGCAATTAGCGTTTGAAAATGCCTCAAAACCCACCTTTTTTCTTCACGTTACCAAAATAAGAATTCTCCAAGTTACGGGGTTGCACATGCTCATTATTCCTTTTGCGTGGACGAGCGTGGACAGCACGCAGGTAAGCGGTAGAAAAGCTTTTCTAGAGCTTTTCTTTCAAAAGAACAACATTTTTCTGGACAACTGCTTTCCTTTACTGTAAAGGATCCATGTGACCAAAAAATTCGCAAAAATAAAGAAAGAAACGAACAAACAAACAAAAAAGAAGAAAATTTATACCGATTCGCGATATAAAACTCGAACGAAGCCGCCACTTTATTGCCAGCAGCAAAAAATTTCGTTTTAAGTTTCCAGAACGCGGAATCATTAAACCACTTTCAGTTTCATTTTTACCATTAACTGATTACAACCGTTCTTCAAGAAAAAATCTAAAGCGGTCATGTTTGCTCTTAGAACATCTTTTGGTATGCTACCCGAGAAAAACAGGGAAGCTGGTTTATTTTATGTTGTAAGCTCAATATTTTGTCTGCCGAGACCCGCGTTGTTTCTTAGCGGCTACTTGCGTGTTTGTTAACTGCATGGAATAGCAAATAGTATATAAATACGCTTTCAATTTATATTTAAAGGCAGACGTTGGATAAAAGGGGACAAAAATGTCGACAAGAAATTATATGTTTTGAAAAAGACCACATTATTTTTCTGCAAGGTTCAACAAGTCAACAGAACGGCTGCGAAACGCCGACTGTTTTGGAACCGGCCGTCAGCTCGATACTCATCCTTTATTCGTTCACTGAATGGCCATGAATGCTGTCATTCTAGGCATAATTTTTCGTAAAAATAAAAATTATATTTGAGCTGAGGTACAATTGAACTTTTTTCAATTTTCGGTTTTATTGTAGACCACCGAAGTTTTTGAAGTCGCACCTTGTCAACACAAGTGAAACTTAGATCAAAAGCTACTGGTGACTGATAAATAGACACTGAAATATAAGTGTCCTTTTGAGTTTCAACTTCTATCAAAATTCAATGACAACTGTTATCTCGTTACAAGTGTGTAATCTATTCATCGCAAAATAAAATTCACAAGTCAGCTGTATTTTGCTGAAACCGTATGAGAACGGCCGTAGAGACAACTTACCCGACAAAAAAAACACGGCTTGTTAGAAAGGCAAAAACTAAAGCACTTTTTCAAAAAATTACTTACACTTAGGTTCGATCCAAACAAACTTAAGCTTCTCATCCCAGAGATTCTCGACAGCTGACCTGGACAGCACTGATATTTCAAGTTGAGAACGGAGAGAAGTTCTTCACGCATAATTCTTGAAGCGCGTAATAATTCGTGCAACGTATTCAGTCCTCTCTGTGTTGCTTGAACTTAAAGATCGCAATCAATTCAGTCCTATAATCGTAGAACAATCGTAGGACTGCAACTGTCAGCTACAAAAGCGATTAAACTAAAGGCTTTTCATAATTTCACTCAGCTATGTGCTCGATAGGTTTTGAAAAGGTAAGCCATAAAGATGCCTCAATCAGACTTTGGAAAAGTTTGCCTGGGAGGTTGATTGGCACATGTGATCTGACTTGGACTGTCGCGCTCCTCGCGCGCGCGCTTGTGCCAATTTAGTTCCCATTCCTCGCGCGCTGAAAAACTATATGGAGCCACCTTAAGGTGATTCCATCAAAATAGAAGGAATATTTAAGATTTTCTAAGACTTGGTCCAATTGGTAATTATGTTTAGAACATTTCAAAAATGCAATAAAAAATAGGGCTCACCGGGCTTGTTTTGGCACAACATGGATAGCCATTGATAGCAACCGTACGACCCGAAAGGTTTGCCTGAGAAACCATACTAATCAGAATTGAGAACTATAATTGCTTTAAAAAGTCATTGCTTGTATTGAAATGTTGGAGCAGTTAAACAAAATAGACATTTATCTTGCATTGTACACTATTTTAGTTGAACAGGGATTAAGGATATGAAAAAGATTAAACAATTTGCCGCGTGCGTACATACTTAGCTGTACCTAAGGACGTGTTCTTTTTGGCATTTAAATAAAAATATCTCAAAGCAGAATTTTTAACTTTTCTTAAAATGGCGATATATTGTACTTGACCTTGTACCATTTCAATTTATATATTAAAAAATGGGGGTCACCCAGTTTGTTTAGGAGAAAACGACCGGTTATTTCTCTGAACTGCTCAGCAGTTCATAGAAAACCTAATATATAGATTTAGCCATACCTAAAAGCGGAGCCTCCAAGGAATAAACTGGTGCTCGTTTCTCGAAAATAGTCCTGAAACTTTTCGCTCTGAAATATATTTCGGGGCTTTCTTTGGCTCGTTCCCTTTCGAAAAGTGTTTCTCAAAAAGCCCGAAAGTGTTCCGAATTGTCCTCCAAGATTATGAGGATCTGTTCTGTAAAACCAAGCTCGAAAGGTCATTCTAGAGGCTGAGCACAGCTTAATTTTTTTTTCGGGCATCAAACTGAACACATATTTTACTCAGGAGCAGTCTTGCTTGGTTTTTCAAATGTTTCCATATCCTGTCATTAACTGTCAAGGCTTGTCAAATCTCCTTGGATTATTGGCTGTTGGCTTGAATGAACTTGAAACGGCGCTCATGTACAACAACAAAATAAAGCTTATTCTGAAGTAAATGGGTTATAATTATCTTCATTGCGTTCGGATGTTCAGTTAACAAATAACATGAACTGCCCCTATTAGTCTGGTCAAAATTTATACAATCAAGATTGAAAACGAGCAAACACCAAACACGCTTTAAATTATGGCATAAGTTTTGCGGATGCGAAGTAAGCCCATTTAAAGTTAGGCGCTTTGAGGAACGCAAAACAACTTGTTTTTCGGAAGCTTTTCGGATAAAATAGTCTTAAACCGACAACTGCTTCGCTTACTATTGAAAAGTTCTAGGACAAGAAAATCGACAATTGCACAAACCGATCCGACAGTTAAAATTGAAAGCAATTATTCGCCGTAAGTGATGCTTGTGCAGTTGCCTTGCGACTGTGCTTTGACCTACTGTTATGAATAAACAAACACAAAATAATAAACAGAGAAATCATTTTGAAAAAGTTTATTCGAAAACCCGTAAGTTTATACTTAAATGCAATTCGCATTACACTTCCAGCATGGCAAAATATTCTAAGACTACATCTGTCACACATCTGAGCTCGTTTTCTAATAATTTTTTGAAGTCAAAAGTAAATGACACATTTCTAATGACATAAATTCAATTTCAAAATGTGATTTCTTTGACCGTAATAAATACTCAAAATCATGCACCTTAAACCCTTTAAAAACTTCACTTACTCGGTTGTGTTTCAGAACAAGGCAAGCTCTCCGCCGTGAAGAAAACAAAGCGATGAGGTCCTTTGAAGGCAGCTTTCGTAACTTGAAGTTTTCGCCTACTACCAGTATTCTTTTGAACTTTTTCTTTCCATTTATAGGTATTAAATGTTTTTTTCTCAAGTTTAAAACTAAAGTACCGTCGAACAATCGTTTTGATAAATAAACTTAAAAGCTTTTTAAAGAAACCTCTTTTTTCAAAAGCGACGATGGTCATGCGTTTTCCCGCCAAGAAAAACGCCGGTTGCCCAAAAGCACCGCGCGATTTCCCGCCAAGAAAAGATGGCATTCTCCACTCCCGGTCGGGTTGCCTTGGGACTTCCCTCCCCCTCCCCCAGAGTCTGTACGGACGGACGGACGGACGGACGTACGCTGACGTCACAACCAAAATTTTTCGCATCGATACATTACCAGGAGGGAGTGATGAACTTGGGCCTGGGCACAAGCGCCGGTATTGGCGAATGAAAAACCGAGGTGTCTGGCCATCGTGACGTCACATATAAATCTGCCCCGGAAATTCAAAGGAAAGTTAACAAATGGCTTCCTCGCAAATGTTTACAGTCCTGTTTCTCAAAAAGAACAGATCAAAACAATAAAAGAACGAAAGGTATGCTGCATGCTATAACATAAAAAGTATTCTTAATGCAAATTGGTCCTCAAAATAAAATAACCAATTGGCGATAAGACTCAAAAGATTTCATGGACGCTTTAGTCGATCGATTGAAATCGTGATCAAGATCACCTTTCAGAAGCTGTATCTCACAAACCCTAAGATGAGTCGCTTGGAGACTAAAACATAACTTTTATATGTATAAACTCTTTCCAATTTTAGGAAAATAAAATTGCGTAACAATTTCATTAAAATGATCAGTGACTTTAAACATCATTAAAATGTGGAGAAGAATACTCCAATACAAAGAAACGTTTACTGTGAATTCATCTGCTTGGTTCGAAGTTAATAATGGACCACAGTAATTCCTTACTTTGCTAAACTATCTTGTAAAAAACGACAAAGATGACAACATTTGCTGGAGGCAAGGCAAAACAGCTGACACGCCGGCTTTCCAGCCAAATTTCTGCTGATCTCTTATCGAATAATTATAAAAAAACCACAGTTTATCTAAAATGCCAACTTTCTCAGGTTACTGATGTTAAGGGTTAACAAGGCTCTCTCTTTACTAGAATGGTCCTCAGTTTGACTGTTTTAAAAGTAATTAAGACGGAATCCATCAGGTAATAGAGTAATCAGTGGACAAAAATCTTGTACCAGGATAATTTAAGGTATATCGCATTCTTTTTTACATTTTTTAAGAGCTATAGACGTAATAAGTTACCTGTAATAACACCAAAGACAATTTCTTATGGGAGCCCGTGAAATTAAATTTCAAATTTCACAGGAATTGTGTAAACACAGGTAAAATAGGTAAATTCTTATGCGTAACATTTCATTTTGTGAAATTTGAAATTTGTTTTCTCGGGCTCCCATAAGAAATTGTCTTTGGGGTTATTACAGATAACAAATTACATCCATAGCTCTCAAAAAAGGTAAAAAAGAATGCGATATGCCTTAAATTATTCTGGTACAAGGTTTTTGTCCTCTGAAAATTAAAATTACTCAATTTCCTAATGGATTCCGTCTTAATCTTTGAAAATCAAATGACAGGACCAATTCAATTTATTTGCGAAACGGTCATCGTCAGTTGTAGCTAGTTGTGGATCAAGTAGACGGTCAAACTCTTTCAAAAACACTATGCAACCTGGACAGCAACTGAATCTAGAGGAAACTGGAGGTATTGAGAATAAATCACTGAATCACTGATCCAAATGGTACTCAAATGTATCTATTAGTTTTCATAAAAAAGTACAGAACCAGATCAGCGAAGACTTGTTTCCTCAGGCGCCCGCATAATTTGCGAGCTGATTCAGATTTTTATGTTGTTCTGCAAAAGTGTAGTTTACACGGGTTAAATGAGGTGGCAAAAATTTACTAAGTTCGATTACTCTTTCCCTAGCAATTAAATATCACTATTCTTTCCTTATACAAAAGATGGAAGCAAATACTGTAAGAAAAGTTAACTTTTAAGTGCTAAACATATCCTTCTAGGTTCGCCTTCTATTATGCTCAGCTAAACAAACGGACTGATCATTTTTTTGGCAAATACTATACCACTTTTTTCAACTTGGGTACTTTTGTTAAACTATAGGCTAGTCCGTAGCCAAGTTTCAAGTTTCCCTGTGGTATATAACTGAAATAAACACACTTTTTGGGACGAGGACAATAACAATTTTCCCGCATAATTCTTCGATCGCAGAGAGTAAACATGACTCTTAAAACATTATTTAAGTGTGATTTTAAAGTTAAGACAAAGAGCCACTTACCTATATCGAAAAACGGGATGACTAAAATTCCATTACTCAAGAAAACAAGCTTAGCTGAAAGCTTAATAGCACAAAAAATACGTTTGTAGCCCGAACTCTAACATAGTTGCCAGCGCCATTTTTGAAGACTCGGCAAACTCGCGCGCTTTTCACGTCGTGACGTCACGATGGCCAGACACCTCGAACCAGCCGAGCGGCGAGTTCATCACTCCCTCCTGATACATTACCAAATTTCCTTAGCAATGGAGCTCCGCTGGCGGGCTTTTCCCGCAGGCTCCGCTATCAAGTTCCGAAGGTGCGCGCGCTCGTGCGCGCACTAATCACGCAAAAAATGATGAGCAGAAAGGATGCGCAATGCAATTGAAGGGAATCACCTTAAGTCGTCGCTTGCCGAGGGTCCTCTTTGTCTTTGTCATTTTCCCTTTCTTTTTCTTTGCTAAATTTGATATTCTTGCCAATTGATTTTGGTTAACAAACATTTCGCCGTTGCAGGAAAAATCCTAATTTTACTTTTGCTAAGATTTCTAATGTGATCACTATTTGATGTAAATTATTAGACTCCCAGCAGTAAATTCCTGAAAAGTGGTCATGCGCGCAACCTTAATAGGCTTTGCGCGTTTGTTGACATATTTTTTTGACTTCAGATCTAATTATCTCATAACGTCAACAGATGTCCAGCAGAGAATTCCTGCTGATTCCCGAGCAAACTATTTTGTAACATATTAATTTTAAAGGAAACTTCGGCAACAATAACACTGCATGAATATTTGGCTTTGACCATCTTTGATTCGCATCAAAAGTGTAACAAAGTTGAACTACTATATTTAACAGTCGAATCAAAGGTGTTGGAACACATTGAAAGACCCAATGGCACTTTCCATAATGCACCGCTTTCGTACTTGAATTTCGTGGACCACCAAAATACTCAATCATCGCGACTGTACGAAAGATCCAAACTTTCGGCGAAAGTTGAGGGAGGTTTTCCGCGTCTCTAGCCGTCGATTTTTTTTTCTTCGATGTGAGCCTCGAAACTCAAAGTGGCCGAAAACGGTTCAACTTAAGAATATCCGGTCTTTGAATAACAGTTATTCCTTTTGTCTTCCTATGCCTCGTTCTTCGAAGCATTAAGAGATATGTGAATAGGGGGACGGGTGTTCTAAAATTGCTCTTTTTAGGGCTGCCGGCCACTGACGTCAGGAGAAATTGAATGTAAAGGCTGAGAGGCTAAGATTGGCGAAAATTAGTGCTAAATGCCCTAAAAGATAGAGTTAAAATTCTTGCTCAAATCCAATCATTTCCAGCCAAAAGCACTGGCTTTCTTAGTTGTATTTACAATAGTCAGCTGTTTCGTCTATTTAGGAGTAACTAGCAATACCAGTAATCAATTAATAGACTTAGACGAGGACTCAGGCCAGCCTAAGGCCAAGAAGAAAAAGACCGAAAAGGGAAATGACAAACGGTGGTGGTACCAGAAAAATTGCTTAAAATTCTTACATTTGTGGAGGAAGAAGACCGATTTTTCGGGGTAAAGAATTCTGTGAGTTGAAAATACATGTTGGAGCTTCTACTATATTGAACGGAATAAACTACCCAACAATTCGTTACCATGCCATCGATTACTTTCGGTATTATTTCCTAAACCTAGTCACAGACAAAAGCCAAAAAGTTGAGTTATGCCAATCCCCTACTTTTTCAGCAGTTCGTTTTAATCAAATGCTTTGGTTGAAAAAAAAAATCAATTCAACGTTAATTGCCTCCACTGTTTTGGTCAAAGTCCCTAAGGCGCTGTTACAAAAAGCAGTTTTTCTTCATCTTGTCTCTTAGGTTGCTTTCGATTGACCTTATTGTGGAATGGGAATAAACGGAATAATCTGGAATATCCGTTCCATTGAGACGCTATTCCGATTCCGGAATACGCAGAGTGTATTCCAAGCATTCTGCTCCCTGGAGCACATCCCTTTCCATTTCGCGACTTTTGCACAACAACAAACAAAAATGGCAGCCGCTAGCAGTAAAAATGAGCCAGGCTGCATTTTGTGTCGGTTTCCCCGACGGAAGATCTTCGGCGTGGGTTTCCAAATCGCTCGCCGTACTGGCGTGCGATCGTGATCTTTGGCGTAAAGCGGCGTAAGACCGAGCCAGCGTGGCGTAGGAGGGTGTAAGGCTTGTGAATACTTGGATAAATTCTGCTCGTCAAATGGCCTTCTGCCTGCCGGCAGTGCTCGTAAAAATCGCTTATTCTGCTCGAAATTCTGCTCGAATTCTGCTCGTAATTCGTAAAATTTTCGGCCCTTTGGGCCTTATGTATTTTACGCAAATATGGAAGGGAGCCTGGGCCTAACCCCTCGATACTAGCAAAGTTGTAATTCATCTTGCTTTATATCACTGATATTAGTGTATGCGTTTTAGCTAATAATCACATTAATCATTACTACAACAAAATTCTCGAATCTGATTGGCTATCACCAACCATGATTTATAAAGGCAATAGGACTGAGTGGAGACCTATTCGGTCTGTAATCATACGAGTGATTAACAAAATCGGACGACCGCGTAGCAAGCAGCCATGATTTGAACATTAATAGGACACTAGGGCAGTGTAATTGGACAGTGTATGCGTCATGCCTAAGTAATTGGACAGTACGCGTCAGAGTGCGCGCGCTAATGGATCAGTTACACTTGAATAAGCTTTTTTTTAAACGTATTTCGCAAATAAAACTGTTGTCTATTCCTTCTCCGGTACGTTTTCTCCTTTTTTTTTCTCGAGTTTTGTTATGGATATGATTAATTGGTAACAGGACTTCGTGTCGTCCAATTCAGTCTGTAATCATACTCGTGATTAAACAAATCGGACTCCCGCTACGCGGTCGTCCGATTTTGTTAATCACTCGTATGATTACAGACCGAATAGAACTCCACTCAGTCTTATTATCATTATTAATCGTATCCATAACAAAATGCTCGATTGTGACTGGTTCTCCGCGCGCCTATTTGATACGTAATTGGAGGGTGATCACGTGGGTGTCCAATTACAGCTGTCCAATTTGAACTTTTTGTAATTGGACAGCTGTAATAGGACAACTACGCTACCCGCGCGTCAATCAGGTGCAATGAAAGGGGTTCTCTTTGTAGCTGTTTCTCCTCTGCTTGCAAAACTGATAATTAAACATATATCTCCGAAGGGCAATTCAGGGGTAATCGTGCTCGTAATTTCAAATCGTCGTCGCGCTACGCGCTCGGCCGATTTAAAATTACTCGCCCGATTACTCCCTTAATCATAACTATACCAAAATTCTCGAATGTGATTGGCTATCACCAGCCATGATTTGAGCATTAATAGGACAGTTGGACGTAATTTCAAATCGACAGTTGCTCGTAATTTCAAATCGTCCTCGCGCTACGCGCTCGGCCGAGTATTTGTGACATGATGTGAGCTGTGGACATGCCTATGTTTTCACAATGTGTATTTTTCCAATATAATAAGAGTGAGTTTCCTTCGCTTCCAGCTATTGAGAGTTTTTTTCCAATGCGGCTATCTTATCTTCCAAATTAAACTTCTTGGCACGTTCAGAATCATAAGAAAAGTACACTCCAAGGGTGAGAACAGAATCATGTGGCCACTTGAAACCGAAGAGTTCTCCGTGCGGCTTTTCCATGTACCTTACCACATGGGTTCTGTTTTGCTGGTGTTAATTTCTAGGCCACTAACTTTTTTGAATTCTTCTAAAAGTTTTTACAATATTGGCACTGAGTCGCAGTCACGTACCAGGACCGTAGTGTCATCCGCATATTGTGTGATTTTTATTTCTTTTTGGCCTACATTAATACCTTTAATATTCCGGTCGTTTTTTAACGCCCTAGCGAAAAGTTCGATTCCTATGACGAAAAGGAGGCCCGACATAGGACAACCTTGCCTAACTCGTAGCTCAAGAAGAAAGAATTCGGATGCATGGCCGTTATGCAAGACGCAACTGGATACTTGGTTGTAAATTATTTGAAACCAATATCAGGGCCGAAATTAGACATTTTGTAAGGCAGCCTTGAGATAAGGCCATTCTATTGTGTCGAATGCTTTTCTAAAATCGAGGAATATAGCATTGCAATCCCGGGTGTTTTCGTGTATTCAGTGAAATACATGACATCTTGTATTAGTCTAACATTTTCACCTATGAAGCGGTCTTTGACGTAACCGGTTTTATCAGCGTTTATGATTTTTGGGAGCACCTTTTCTAGCCTTTTTGCGATAGTTTTTGTCAAGATTTTGTAGTCTATGTCAAGCAGAGAGACTGGCCTTAAATTTTCAAGCAAAGTCTTATCTTTGTTCTTTTTAGGAATTAACGAAATGATTCCACGTCTTTCACTAATAGAAAGAGTTCCAGTCCGAAAGGCATAATTAAAACTGGAAACCATTTCAGGACCTAGCTCAGGCCAAAAAAATTTATAAAACTCCGCAGAGAAACCATCGGTACCAGGAGATTTAGCGTTTTTAAATTATTTCAGAACGTTTAAACATTCGTTTTCTGAGACGAGACCTTCGCACAGCTGAAAAAAGTGGATCCAGACAGACTCTGCTCGTCAATGTAATCTGACCTGTATAGTGTATCGTAAAAGGGTCAGTTTTTCCTCCTCTAACAGGGACCGCGCGAGGGGTGGGCTCAGGGGGCTTTAGCCCCCCCCCCCCTCCCCCCACTTTTTGGTGCCAAAAAATAAATAAATAAAAATAAAAAAAAAGTTGGAAAATTCATTAGTCAGTGATTAATTTCAGGGTTGACCAGTACTTCGTTTCCCCCAGTTAGATGTAACTTTCGTATGGACCAAACAGTAACCGAATAGAAACGAAATACTCCGCCCACAAAAGTTCAAATCGCCTGGCTCCCATTCGGCTTGTTTAGTTGAAACTCACGTGCGCTCTAAGGAACTGATTCTTGAAGAAATGACATGAGGATGTGACATCGCAGAACTTTGTAGTTTCATTTGTATTTCCGCAGTTCACATCATTTTCATTTTTTGTATCTTAAAGAGTTTGAACCTGCTCGGATTCTAATTGCAATTGACTGAAGTTGACATTCTCGCTATCTTTTGGCCTCTAACTCTCGTGAACTCTCATTGACTCCCTTCTGCTCTTAAAGAGTATGAATTTTTGTCGACTCTCGTTTTTGTCTGGCCCGGCACTACGAACTGCAGTCTGTCTCCAGATAGGATTACTTGCAACAGCGTGCTGTGATCTTTGCTGAATATCAACGTTACTTCTTCAAGCTTCTCTATATGCATGTGAACTTTGCAACTAGGATAGCTGCCAAAAGTTTTACCGAATGATCTCTGTCGCTCCTAACGATGAGAAATAAGGCATTCATGCAGCAGTCAGGACATACCGACACAATGACTTTGGTGAAATATATAGCTCATGATACTCAGCGCAGCTTTCTTAGACGGCCTTATTGTGTAATATGACGACAGGTTTGCTTGTTCAAGTCTTAAGAAAAACGTTTTTGAGTTTGAGATCTTAAATGCGAATACGTCAACATTTGTACCTTGCCGGATAAGACTTAAAATGTGTGTAGAGATGAAAGAACAGGCTCAGGTGCATTATTTTGGAATTATCCTGGCTGTTCCTGTTCCGGTTTAGGAATAACAGATATTTCCAGAACACTGAATCCCTAAAAGAACGCGATAAACCAAAACATTCCGACCGCATTCCGTTCATTTTGTTATCGTCAATAGATTACTGAGGAAGGGAATAGTGTCCATACTGAGAAAACACTAACTGTATATTGTCCTCTATTTGGGATTTACACCACCAAAACGTGCCCTAGGTATCAACATTATTAATCACTGGTTAGTTCGAAGAGTTTGAGACCCTTAATTTAGCTTTGATCCCTTACTAATAGGTCTATATACTTCAATCAAGTTATATTGTACATGGTCCATGTGTTTCCATGTTCCAATTTATACTGCGCATATGTCCAATTTATACTGCGCATATGATGGGTATAAACTGACAACTTTTAACACACTTGACCGCCCTAGATGCATTGTTAGTCACTAAAAAGGAAAACAAATTCACGTGAGGCTGTCACCCCCCTCCCCCCCACCATACCCCGACCGAGTTAGCCCCCCCCCCACTTTAAAATAGGCTGCGCGATCCCTGTCTAATATCTCAAACTGGTCGAAAGTGTATTTATCATTGCCAATTCAGTTTAATTTTGTGACCGCTTTCCTGCTTTGATTACGCTTTTCTAGATTAAAAAGTATCTAGTATTGCGGTGGCCTTGTTCTCGCCACCGAGCTTTGCCTCTTCCTTTTGTCTTTTGTCGCATTATTGTTTCTAAGCGCGATTTTGTCGCGTAGAGCTCGTTTAAGAGTTGTTTATCGCTGGGATTCTTTGCAGATTTTTGCAGTACATGTAGCTCGTTTGCTTTATTTTGGAGTATAACCTCTTCCGATTTCCTTTTTTTTGGCCTTGGTTTTAAAATATTTGATTGAAAAACCACGAATCTCCATTTCAAGTAGGTCCCACTTCAAGCTTAAATTTTCAACGTCATACAGCGTACTTGCTTTTGAAAAGGGCTATGTTTGCTCGACGTCTGTTGGTGTATTCATGTTCTTCAAGTAAGGAGTTGTTAAATTTCCAGAAGCCAGGACCTCTGAGCTGCCTTTAACTTTCGGATTTCAGGTATAACGTGATAACAGAGTGCTCAGTTTCGGGAGCGTTCAAAATTTCACATGTATTACAGGCCCGTAATCAGGATTTTATGGGGGGGGGGGGGTGCTATCGAGGCCTTAGTGGACCAAACTACCGAAATCTATTTTTTTATTGTCTGATCCGTTTATTTAGGAAAGTAGCAATACATGAGAAATTGTGACGGCAAAGTACACGATAGGAACTGAATATTACATTTCTCGAATACAATTGTTTGAGTAAAGTTATAAACGACTAATTTTACGATGGAAAATGATACATCAAAATACTGCAGGAGTAATCCGTCAGGATTGTCTCGAGCTCCAGCCTCCGTGGGTGTTTGGTGACAAACAGATTTATCACCTTATTCAAATCAATTTTAACTTGATAATGGATGTGGCATAGTGTGAAGAACGACAGCCTTTCCTGGCCCATGCAAATGTCGTCGTCGTTAGCTATCATCAGCAGGGCCGCTAAGAAGTTGCCTGTATTGCAATAATGCATCAGTCAATTCCAGCGGTGCCCATCCCCCCCCCCCCGGGCCAACCCCCGGGCATTAGCATTTTTTTTTTAAAAATGGCAAATTCCCGGGGGTGGGGACAAGTAAGTCCGTCAAATGCCCCGGGGTGGGACCAAAATAGAAGGCAAATGCCCCACCCCAGGGATCATCTAGAAAGTAACACTGCTCAAGATTGTAATAATAAATCATAACGAAAAAAGTGTCAGTCATTATTATTATCAATGCGCTTCGGTTGTTTTATACCTGTGCGTCTCCCCTTCCGTTGTTCATTTGTTTTCAAAATAATGATACTTTATTAATATCAATAACACGTTCATTTATTTGATTTTGACATACACAACTAATAAGTGTTTTATTAAATAAGCTAAATTAAAAGAAATGCTTAAATAATTTTGAAGAACTGAAAACGCATGATCCGCTGTATTTAACAAACGGCCAAAAACATAAAAGATTTTTACTAAACTGGTCATCTCGGATAGCTTAAAAATCCATATAGTACGTGGAATTAGTTTCACTTGATACAGTATTTAATCAACAAACGATGAAATCAATCAGCGAACAGCAACAAAGGAATGGAAGATCATGGACGACCTCAGACTGACTACACCGGAACGTTTTTCTCACCTTGTATAGGCTACTTGTTGACCATTACAAGAAACATGAAACAATTACTTCAGAGGAAATGCTCAGTTTTCCTTACTTTTTTTCTCGAGTTTGTTTGATATGTACTGAACAATGTTTTTTTTACCGGCAAAATCCTCAATGGAGGCCATGTTTCAGATGTTTGCGGTCTCTACCACGTGCGAGACTAAAACCTGAGAAGGGTGTCAAATGCCCTGGGGTCATCCCGGGGGTAGGCAAATGCCCCACCCCCGGGCAGTGATAAAATTTCAAATGCCCACCCCTGGGATTAAAACGTGAGCAAATGCCCGACTAATGCCCGGGGGGGGGATGGGCACCGCTGGAATTGACTGATGCATAACTCTCACCTTTCAAGACTTCGTTATCTCCACGCAGGGCAATGCACTGTCGACCACAAAACGGATGGCTTCGATGATTTTAACGATGTGCCTTTTTCTGATAATATTCTTCCTCTTCTTGTCATCTTATCCGTTGTTCACGTTTTGCTCTGGGTTTTCAACAGAATTAAGGTAGGATTCGGTGGCGATCAATGTGTCGTAATGGTACTTCATTTGCTCATGTCTTTTTGCCTTTTCTTGAAACTTATGCAAGTTTATGAAAGGCTTGTTAACAAAAACGCCCTTATCTTTCCTGCAATGCATAGGTATCATCAAAGCAGAGTGTTTACAGAATACTCCATCTACTGGGTGCTCACTGAGGTATATCGTGACTGAAACCCTCTTCGGTAGTGATAAAGAAATCGCGTTGGAAACTTGTAGTTAATTGATGGTACAAAATAACTTTTAGTCAAGTGATATTTCCAACCAACTGGCAGCTTATTTGCAGAAGAACCAAATTCCTCAGAGGTTGCTGAAATCTTCCCGATGTCATTTATTTCCTGTTGCATCACTGGTTCTAAGTGATGCTGCGTTAGATTGCCATCAGTATTCTCAGGTACTGGAGCTTGCGCATTCTTGACAATTTTATTAACAGTGCGCAATTGTTAAGAAAGTACACATCGGCATTTCACAGAATATTGACATCAGGAAATGATGATAAGAGACCAGTAGAAACATAAAATGTATTTTCCCTCTTTGTGACTTGAAAACTTCTATTTTGATGGTTTGGGATGCCTGTGGATTTCCAGAAGGTGCTGCTTCAGATTAACCCTCCCCCAGTCCCTCTCCGAATTGTTACTCTGTGTCTTTATTTAATAGGCGATGTAGTTTTGTTTCATATTGAGGAATAGTGAGTAAATCTCAGAGCATAATACTGGGATCAAGACTGGTGGACATCGCGAAATTAAGCGTAACTTACATTCTATATCTCGCTGTAAAACTGTTGTTAACTGAGATAGATCTGAAGTGGTCTCAGACGGCTGTCGTTGCAAACTGCACTGTCATTGTCAGTGTCTAATGGCTCCTGAGGGGGCACTTTACTGACCCATGTATCGAGAGACTGGCAAGATTTAGCTGCAGCCTTCCTCTTTCTATTTTTCTGTTCTCTCCTACCCATAAAGTATTACACAAAGTATGATTTTGCATCTTCGGGCGTTAATATGCTCGTACAAATAGAGAATACTACTCGACGCGTTAGCAGACGTGTCTGACAGAAATCGTGAGACCTCTCCCTTGTCATGGGCTCGCTTGTCTAAACTCTTGTGAAAAGCGTGCAGCACGTTAATTTCATTACCCATTTAGATAAGCTCGGACATCTTTGCACTCATTGAAATGTTCCGAGTGGCTGGGGCTACTAGAGTACAGCTGGTTTTTGTTTGCCAGTGAATACATTACTGCTATTTCCACTGTTTGGTTTTGTTTAACTATCACTGTTAAGTTTTAAAGATTTTCTAGTTTCCTTCAGTTTAACCGACTGTACTCCTTAGCTTGGACATTGAGTATCAAGCTGTGGACTTTTGGGGCCTGTGGGAGGGTGCGAACGCACCCCGTGCACCCCCTCTGTTTACGGACCTGGCTGTAAGCAACTCGTTGACGAGTATTTTCGAAAATAAGAATTAAAGAAGTCTAGGCGGCATTGAATTTTGGAAGATTTATTTCTCCAAGTGAAACTTTCCCCATGGGGTTACGGTCACGCCAAATGTCTGTTGAGTTGTAAAGGCTGGCAAGATGCTCGATTTCCTTGATTACAAGGGCTTTCCTCGAAACTGAGTTTCCGCCTTTTTTCTCCTTGTCTGTCAAGGCCCAATTAAAGTCGCAATTAAAGTGTGCGAATTCGGTTAGATGGCTTTGAAGTTCTTTGAAGCACACTATTTGCTGTTTTGAATCGTTTGGGGCGTAAATATTGGCCGTTTTTATGCTAGAGACGTTAAAGTCGTCTAGACGTATTTAAGGTCTCAGACGTTAATGTCGTCTGGTATAAAAACGGGACGTATTAAAGTAGACGAACAAGTAGAAAAAACCCAAGATTTTCTAAGAAAAGGACTGGGTTCTATTCTTGGTAGACACTAGACGCGACTAAACTCGGCGGCAAATCAAATAAAGTGTACAAAGCAACAAATCCATCTGCATGTAAACATGGCGGAGACATTGCTTAACTGCTTCGCAGCTTCTGAAGGCTTGTTTCTCGACGTCGTCGAAAAATAAAAGACATGGAAACGCAAATGTTTTTAAAAAGGCTAAATCAGTCAAGAAAGCAGTTTTTGGAAGAAGCACTTGGCTTGTGCGTCGTGGCCAACAAGAGAGAAAGGAAGGAAAGAAGTGCGGAGGGATTCTTCGTGGTGGAGAAACGGCTAACTAAATTGGAACGATAAAGCGCTTTAGGGCTAAATTCGTCCCAGATAAGGTCGTCTCGTTTTTATACTACACGACTTTAACGTCTCAGACGTTAAAGTCGTCTGTTAAGTTCGACGTTCAGTCGCACTTAACAGAAGACGTTAATATCGTCAGACGTGAAAGTCGTCTGACTTATATTCCGTTTTTATACTAGACGTTAATGTCGTCTCGAGACGATAATAACGTCTTAGACGATATTAACGTCTCTAGCATAAAAACGGCCATTTACAAGTATGAGATGAGTGTCGTCGACGGCGGATTAAATCTAAGATTAAAAGTCTGCCCTTCTTATCACAAATGCTTTTTTCCACTTTGGAGTCTAACGTTGGATTAATTAGCGTGATGACACCTTTTGTGATGTGCCATGACTAAAAAATACTTTTCCACCCCATTCAGCTTCCCAGATGCGAGCGTGTTCGATGGAGCTGTAAGGGGCTGTTTACATGGAGGGCGGAAGATCCTAGCGCTAGGAAGATCCTAGAAGGCGGATCATCCTAGCGCCATATGTTTTCTGTATTCAGTTTACATGCAAAATGTTGTACTTGGCCCTAGCGCTAGGATCTTTCTAGCGCTAGGATCTTCCTAGCTGAGAGATAGGAAGATCCTAGCGCTAGGAAGATCCTAGCACCATGTAAACTACCTTCGCTGGGAAGATCCTAGTACTAGGGACAGAAAAACAAATATGGCGGTGGCTGGGCGTTCAGCTGCTAAGGGCCGACGGTTTTATTTGATTTCCAGCAACCAAACCGACGGAAATTTTTACATGTAAACCAAACGAAAATTTGTTTCGCCTTCTAGGATCTTCCTAGTGCTAGGATCTTCCGCCCTCCATGTAAACAGCCCCTAAGTTTCTTGCAGGAACGTGAAGTGATATTTCAGTTTATTGTGTAACCATCTAAAGATCAAGCGCCTTTTGATTAATTTATAAATAAAAATAAATAAATCACTTTATTTAGGTGTCAACGGTATCTAGCAAAGAATGCTAATTGGGCACACCTCCAAGATCGAATTGGAATTTGGATGTGTTGGTTTTTGTGGAGAGGGGAAAACCGGAGCACCCGGAGAAAAACCTCTCGGAGCAAGGACGAGAACCAACAACAAACTCAACCCACATATGACACCGGGACCGGGAGTCGAACCCGGGCCACATTGGTGGGAGGCGAGCGCTCTCACCACTGCGCCATCCCTGCTCCCCAAAGATTGGAATTTAAAATCAAAGTTGAAGTGTGAGTTCATAATGTGAAACAAACGACATTTTACGTGTAATTGCAATGGCACGGGACTTTGACAGGTGTCTTTCGGTCGAAAGACAAAGTAGTAGGCTTTGCATAATTGGGCCAGTAACGAGCTGGAGTAAACAAGAATTAAACAAAGTATAAACAAATAGTAGAACAGCTAAACTAAGCACACATAGAGCGAACATTTACCTACTTTTTTCAGGTGCCAAAGGCAGGTATCGAGCCTGATCTGACGCGCTAAATCCGGTGAAGAATTAACTCCATTGTCAGCAATAAATGTTCATATAAATACCGTTTATATATCATTTAAGTCTTGTTCTGTAAGAATTCTTATAGGGGATCCTTCTGGGGTACTTTTGACATATACCTTTCCGTCTAATGACCAGACACTGGAAAGTGATCCATCCTTTCTTCTCTTGCTTGCGGCTTCTATCAAGGATCGTCTGAAGGCCGTTAAGTTTTCGTTAACAAATATACGATGTCGTGCTGTAGAAGAATAGCCAGGAAATAAATCCGCAATTTTGACATGCTTTGTGCGTTCTTTGTAAATCTTGGCTTTCGTCCTGTGGCTGCAGAACTTTACTAAGATGCTTCTGCCTTGATTGATTTTATGTGATATTTCAACCTCCTCGGGTTCTACGGTAATATTAAGAGCTTCAGCCACTTTAATCACTTTAATCTTTAAGGATTTCTTTCTCAATGTTGGCCATAAAAATACTAGCAAAAGCTACGGCCATTTTCGTTCCCATAGCAGTACCGTGGTTTTGTAAGTAATCTTTTCCACTGAATTGGAAAGAGTTTTCCTTAAGCTAGAATAAGGCTCAGCATCTCCCTGAGGTACCCGACTGGAATGGGGGGCTTGTTGTCGTAAAAATCTTGGTATACCGCGATTATCCCCTCTTCTTGTGGTATGTTTGTGTAGAGGCTGCCACTGACGTCCGTTGAGACTAGGATAACGTCGGCAGGCACTTTTGTCTTTTCCACAGAGTTTATAAAGTCTGTCGTATCTTTGAGATACGATTGTGCTGTAGGCTTAACGAGTCCATTAACAAATGACGAAATGCGTTTTGCTGGGCCTTTACGCCCTGATAATAATAGGTCTAGAGTCGGTTTGTTAATCTTTGTAAGTGTGTAAGAAACTGGAGTTCTCGCTGGATTAGGTGCGGAGGGAAAGCCACTTTTCCGTCATTGAGTCAATATGTTCCTCTTGGCTGATGGATTTTACTAATTGTTGAACTTTTTGGGATGTGGATTACATCGTTGGCTCAACTAGGGGCCGGTTATTTCTGTCGTCAAGTAGACTCTGGCCCTGCTTAATTTTGTCTTGTCTGTTCATTATGACGGTTGCGGTTCCCTTATCTGCTTTTTTGAGTACGATATTTTGTTGGGTGTTACATCTTTTAGTGCGCGTTGCTCTCTGTGTGGCAGATTATATTTTGGTCTGCGCACTTGAATATTGGCAAGCCTGATTAGCTTTTAGGCACCTCCGGGTGTGGCATGTACCACATTCGTTGGCTCATCCGTTGCTTTGCGTTACACATTATTATCCAGGGTGTGTCGCTGCAACCCTTGTTCCATTCACTTTGCAGGGTGTGTTGCTGCCACCCCTGTTGTATGTACCTGTGGGTGCGTTGCTTCCACCCCTAATATATAGATTTAGCCAAGCCTAAAAGCGGAGCTCCACTTTTTTTTTCTTGTTTTTGCTGGTACTTATTAATTTGTGAAAATACTCTCATTAAAGTCGTTAAATAATAATAATAATAATAATAATCATCATAATAATAATAATAATAATAATAATAATAAGAATAAGAATAAGAATACGGAAGTTAGAGCAAACAGAATTGATGCAAGAGTAATTGACAAACAGAGGAAAGGAGTATTAGCTGTGGAGATGAGCTGCCCCTGGATGGACAATAGGACGGCGAAAGACAAAGAGAAGACTACCAAGTACACTGCTCTGCGATGGGAGCTTAAGCAACAGTATCCCGGATATGAGGTGAAACAATACAATGTTATTATCGATGTACTGGGTGGATGGTCTGAAGATCTTGAGGCGAAAATGAAGGAGTTAGTAGGAGAACGAACTAAGCATGTACTGAAGCGTATGCAGAAAGTTGTCACTGTTCTGTCGCAAAGTTTGAATGTTGCTCGCTCTTTTAAGATTTTGTTGCAGTGCGGAATGGTCTTAGATTTTTATGTG
Organism: Siderastrea siderea; assembly: GCA_964030785.1. Lineage (NCBI taxonomy): Eukaryota > Metazoa > Cnidaria > Anthozoa > Scleractinia > Rhizangiidae > Siderastrea > Siderastrea siderea. The sequence continues at coordinate 18,045,492 of OZ034976.1, read as the reverse complement.
GTTCCAGAGAACGAATTTTATTTTTTTTTTAAGCGCGGTAAAAGATATCTTTTAGATTTTAACGTGACAATTTTTAAAAGGAATTATTTTAAGTTTCTAGGCTTGTATTTATTTGAGGCATTTTAGCATTTAAGAGACTTCGAACATTTTAGCAGCATTAGTGCTTTTTATTCACTTAAGTAGAAGTTAGGTTTTTTTTCCCTCGAAAATTAGCTGCGTAGGCTACGTTCACGCCCTGTGCATGCTTTTTAGGGTGGTAGCATATATACGTCTTGCACTGCTATAATAATAATAATAACAATAATAATAATAATAATAATAATTAATTATTAATAATAATAATACTAATAATAATAATAATAATAATAATAATAATGAAATTATGTCCCCTCTGAGTATCGAGCCCCGTTCGCAGGGGCTTGATACACATTATTGTGTACGCCGTTCACCGACAGGCAAACCGGTATACACACCACTACACTAGGCACGCTGCCACCACTTGGAGTTGCTAATATTACTACTCATTTCTTTTCCCAGGACAAGATGCCGTGGACATGAACATGGGAAAATGTGTTCGAACCGCCGCAAACACCCTGGTTTGTGGACAGAAAAAGTAGAAGGCACTAGCCGGCTCTGTTATATTTGGCGTCGGGGCCGAGTTCGCAGCAGAACCGACAACAAAGATGAAGTCCTCAAAGGCACATTTAGTAACGTGAACTTTTCGCCTTCCACCAATAAGATAACTGAGTATTCTTTTAAACTTTTTCTTTCCATTTATAGACATTTGATATTTTTTCTCAAGTTCTAAACTTCACTTCTGTGGAACTGAATCGTTTCCTCTTTTTCAAAAGCTACGGTGGTCATGCAATTTCCCGCCAAGAAAAACGCCGGTTACCCGCGAAAGATGGCATTCTCCACACCTGTCGGGTTGTCTTGGGACTCTCCTCCCCCTCCCCCGGAGTCTGTACGGGCGGCGGAAGTACACTGACGTCAAAACCAAAATTTCTCGGATCGATAAGTTACCAAATTTGCTTAGCAATGGTGCTCCGCTATTGCAGTCACGTTGCAGGGCGTGTTGCTGGCGCCCTATATTTCCAACAACCGTAGTCCTCTTTACTGCCAACGACTGCCCGGTGTGTAGTTAGTTTTGTTGTGTATACTTTTTCCGTGCATTTCTGATATAATGAAGTCTTTGGTCATTTTTCTACAATTTCGTTGACAAGGTTTCGTTTATAGCAAACACATTTTCCCAATTTCTTGTCACGTTGTTGTATTGAGGTTCCACTGGTTGAAAAGGAGGGAAATGGCTCTCATGCATTATAAACTTGAGGCTTCTTGACCCCAGTTTCCCACGGTTGGGAAGGTTGGCTGCGTAGCCGCGGATTGCTCATGCGCTCTTTGAAGCTCGTTTCGCGCCAGATTAGAATTTTTCCGCCATTACTGAGGACAATGGACGTTGGAAGTTAAAATCCGCACGTATTTTGCCTGATTTTAGAGTTTTACCACCGTCTGGATTACAAAAGATCATCGGGTAATTAATGCAACGTTCTAGAGTGAAATTATGGCTAAAGTACACATCAATGATGTGAGGGTTTGCGAAAATCCATCACCGTTTTCAAGCAACTTTCAGTTTCAAATCACATTCGAATGCACAGAAGAACTAAACGAAGGTTTGTTGCGTGCCATTTGCTTTGATTATCCCTTGGAGTATCCCTCTTGCATTGCGTTTTATTATTTAATTGTTAGTAATAGTTTGTATTGACCGTTCAGATTTAGAATGGAAAATCATTTACGTTGGTTCAGCCGAAAGTGATACGTACGATCAAGTCTTGGATTCGGTGTATGTGGGACCAGTCCCTGTGGGCAGACACACGTTTGTGTTTGAGGTAAGCGTAGTATGTACTATCCAAGGATTGTTGGATCGATGTCTGACGCTACGATCGATCCAGCTATGCATGTTCAACTCGGTTCTTACAAATTGGTCCAGGTCTCATCACGCACATGGTTATCATATAAAATCTCATCACTCTTTGAATCTTAAGTTTAATCTGGTCGAGGGAATTCTGACACTGTTGAGTCTTCATTTATTTTTCTTTGTAGCCATCAATCCTTTTCTTCTAGTAACTTGCCTGCATTAATTTCATTTAAAATGTACAGTGAATGTTTTTTACAAGGGTACGTGGGGTGTATATGGGGAATATGGGGTATGATGTGGGGGGGGGGGGGGGGTTAGGGAGTGCTTCTTGGTTTGTAAACACTTACTCTCTTAAGACAAAAGTCTATTGCCTATTTGTGTCTTTGCTGTAAGATGCCCAGTCCTGTTTAGTTCTTCTTTCATTAGCACATATTGCTTGCTCATGCAGGCTTGGCTTCCATGGTACAGTGGATGTGCTTGCTTTTTGTTAAATTAACAGCGCAGTATTTGTCCCAAGTTTTGTATATATGTATATATTTTTTCAATGAAATGCACTGCTTGACAAACAAAACTTTGTCCTATGTATGTAATGATTGTATTTATATTCATAACTATAACAAAATTCTTGAATGTTTCCCTGCAAGCAGCCCTGATTTGAGTATTATTTGGGCAGTGTATGTATCATGCCTTAGTAACTGGACAGTACACATTCAGTGTTCTTACCAGACCGTGGCATTACGGCATTGTCGCACTCTTTCAGGAAATGCCGCACTAGAATTAGGCCAAGGGGTCCCAAGGGTGCAAAGAAAGAAAGAAAGAAAGAAAAATGCCTTATGTAACATATGTACATTTCTTTTTAATACAAACCAAATTTTTTTGGGTTATGGCATTTTCATTCAGACATTGAACATTAAAATTTTGTTATCTACAGTACCGCTCAAAAGTAAGTTACCAGTCTCGTCTCGTTTCTCTCGAGACGAGAGTCTCGTCTCGAGAGATTCACTGAAGCGGCAATTTTGGAATAAATTACAAGCAAATTGTCTCGCGAGAAGCCGACTACAGTCCTGTGCAAAAGTAATGAGAACGAATTTCGCTTTGTCCTCTTCGAAATATCGCCGAACTTGCGATCGATATTTTGCAGCGTTCGTGCGACAGTTAAACGAAATTTCGGCGACAGTTCGCCAAGGCAAGCGAAAAATCGAATCGAAAAATTGCTTCTTCAAATTTTCGAAGTAGGGAAATATCGAAGAAAATTTACATCAAATCAAATGAAATGTCCGCCAACTTCCCGACACGCGATAAACATGAACTCACACGGCAAAACGTAAACAATCATTTCAACCGTGTCTGATGAGGTGATACAGGCTCAACTCACTCAATTCAGTGTTTTATTCCATTCAAGAAATAGAAACAGCAAATCCAAATGCTAAAATTACGGCAAACAGCGCGAACTCTTCTCAAAACAAGACTTTAATACATTACAAGTTCATTGGAACCACGTGCAGGAGATCACGGCCGATTGTCAGATGGTCTTGTGGATGAACTCGCCAAGATCTTTGCATCTCTACCACTTTAATTTCCCAGCAAAACAGGAATACTCGAAGAAGTAGCATAGAAATATATTTTAAGCAACACCATCGCCTTTCAACACAGCTAAGAAGGCAATTTGCTGTCTTTGAGAACTACTCATTGCGTTACGGAATGTCATTCATGCAAATCATGCTAAATTTGCATACGCTGTATTTGTGCTGACGTCTCGAATTACCTTTCAGATCACAGACTTTTCTTCGGTTTTTGTCTCGTTTTGTGCGAAGATTGATGTGATATCGACTTCAGTGTAATGAATGGAAATATTTTTGCAAACATTACGTTGCTTTCTATTCAAAGTCTTCGGATTTATATTACTTCTCACCTGAGTGACTCACTACTGACGCGCTCATCAGCAGCTAATGTTCACTAATAAAAATATCGTTCGCTCGCAATACGGTACTGAGAAATACTCGACGCATCGTGTAATCCTTATTGCAAATTGTGCCTCTAAATGCAGAGTGTTTCCCCGTTTCAATCATCTTTATAGGCCTTTCTGTAGGCATTTTAAAACTGGCGGTATGACTTATAAATTTGCCGTGACGCTCACAAAACAAAAGCGCTACCGACGCGCTTATCAGAGGCTAATGATCATTCGCTCGCAATATGGTGCTGAGAAATACTCGACGCATAATCGTTATTACAAATTGTACCTCTAAATGTGGAGTGTTTTCCCGTTTAAATCATCTTTATAGGCCTTTTAAAACCGGAGTTATGACTTTTTATAAATTTGCCGTGATTTAGTTTTTGATCACTTCTGCGATCGATGGGCTTCCGATGGAAGGAACTCGGTGAATTCAACTCGCTTCGCGACAACGCGTCCGTAACTTCACAACAGATGTCTTTATCTCGCGAGAACGGCAAGCATTGATACTTACAGTATTCTTCAGCCTCTCGCGAGACAAGACTCTCGTCTCTCGAGACGAGACTCTCGTCTCTAGAGACGAGTGTCTCGTCTCTCGAGACGAGAGTCTCGTCTCTCGAGACGAGAATCGCCTCTCGCGAGAGGGTGGTAACTTACTTTTGAGCGGTACTGTAAGAAAGTATGAGGTGTTTACTCTAACTCAGAGCTATGTAACACATGCTGCAGTTGGGTAGCCTCCCATGCAGACACTCTAAGGGTTTTGTCACACATTCCTCCCCCACAAATGTCCGCTTAACAGAGCAGCCACTTCCGTTCATGGAGACGGGCCAATCAGAGCCTGTTTACTGAAGTATGGAAAACGTTATCTGACCCTCGTTTTCACTGAAGAACTGACACTCGAAATAACACAATTCATTCACGAGAAGCATCCTTGAGTCTTATGAATCAGCATTTTAACTGCTGCGGATTTAACAAATGGAGGTTTAGAGAATTGTTTACGATTTACAAACAGACCATCACAGGAAGATGAAACAATAACCTTGTTCAATTGAACTGCTGGAGATGTATCTGTTGGATGCTGGTAATGCCACAAGACAATGGAGGTGCAATGTTTTAACTCCAAGCAATTCTATTTCTAGAACCGCGACCATGAAAGTGGAGTTAAAACGACAGCGCAAGAAGCCATAGCTTCCACATGATCAAAGGAGACTGCAATAGACACTTTATACGACATCTGCGATAAAGAAAGTTACATGTCTTGCACATAACTGCAAGCAACATCTAATCATGGACTTAGAAACTTGGGATCCGTTCAAAAAACATCACTCTTTTAAGCGGCTTCAAGGAATCTTGCAATTAATCTGAGCCCAAAAAGCTAACTAATTGCCAAAGAGCTAGCACACACAAGCTAGAATAACTTTTAAAGCCACTAGCGGGAGTCGTGTTTGGCCTGTCATTTTACATACTATAACATGATTGAGGAACGCTGATTGGTTCTTTTGAAACAAAGGCAAGTGCGTGACGAACGAAAGTGGCTGCTCTGTGAAGCAGACGTTCTTGGGGGAGGAACACGTGACGAAACCCTAAGAGCATCTGTGTGGGAGGCTAGTAGTTGGACAGTTGCACATGAATGGGTTCATAAATCTGAAAGAGGATCTGTTTTCTTTTTCTTCAGTGTAAACTGTAACTTATCACAATTTTTTTCCTTTAATTGTTTTTTGTAGATGTGATTTAAATGGTAACAACACTTTGTGTCATCCAATTCTTTCTGTAGTCATAGTTGTAATTAAACAAAGCAGACTCCTGCTACACTGTATATGGATGCCTGATTTCGTTTGATCACTTCCATAATTACAGACTCGAATGGACCATTACAGACCGAATAAGACCACTACTGGTACACTAATTGGTCTAAAATGGCCATTCCAGGGCACAATAACTTTGTTCAAGAGTATCCCTTTTTTCACAAAACTGGATTATTTGTTTGGCTACCGTCAATGCAAATATGGCCTTTGAATTTTTAAAATGATACTTAAATAGAGGACACAGTCCCATTAAACTGTAGTTATAACCTGAGTATCAGACTTTTTGGTTGGGGGTGGGGAGAGGGGGGAGAGTGGGGCGAAGGAGTGGGGCGAAGGAAAATTAGAAGAAGGGGAAAAGGGAAGAAAAGCCTGACACAAAAGCTTTTAGTCCAGTGTACCGCCCACTCACTTCTTGTGATGCGTCTCCGAGACCAGTAGCCAATCAAAGTCACTTCCGGTCATCCAAATGTCAACGCACCGCCAGCCGTCAAAGAGAATGCTTTTCAAGTTTGGGAAACTCAGTTAAGAGAAGAATTGTGAAATGTGCCTTGAAAGTTTGCACTCAAAATCTAGTTCTTACATTTCCTCTGTTCCACTATTCTGCAAAACCAACAACAAAGAATTTTCAAGCGCTTTTAGTGGGAAGCCAGTAGTACTCACAGAATTGTTGCTGGGGATACATGTGTAGGTATAAGTGTTGACCAAGAACGGTAATGGGGGTTTGCAAGAAGTGCGTGAGGAAAATAACGAACTGTTATAAGATAATTTTATATTCGGAAATGCAGTGAGCATTTGATGTAGTCCTGTCTGTGAGCAATGTGAAAAAATTGTGGCTCCATCAGAGTTATAAAATGAGATTGGAAGGCCTGCAGGACTCCCACATGTACTTCATGTGATGCAGATCTTTGTAAGCCGCACATTATACACCTGTATAACTCAGTCTTTCAACCAATTTTGCTCTTTGTATGTATGTAGTGGGTTTAGTTTGGAGGATTTTTGATGGTGACTGTATTGAGCTGTTAAAGTTTAGACATCGCATTTTAAGACTTTGATCTCAAGGCCATATCTGATCTTTTCCTGATACTGTATCTGTATGACGGACTCGTGTGGCTTATGCCTGGTTGCAGTTATCAGTTGAATTTGACCTGTGATCATCTGTTAAGTGACTTAGTGTGGTTTTTGTGCCAGTCTTGACATATAAGGTATGTTGAGTTTGGCTCGTTTAGGAGCTTGATAGGTTTGGTGAGTTTCCTTGCTGACGTTTGTTACACTAGGCCTGGCTTATTATGTTTCTTGAAGGATGTTGTGTTTTGCATCACAGAGTGTGATCTATAGACCCCTTTTGTCAAGAAAGTGAAGTTGTAGCTTCTTTAGAGATATATGTATGCAACATGTAAAAGATGGCTGAACTTTGCTTCAGTCGAACATGTTTGAATAAGCCCCTTTTGAAACTGTGAGTTATTTGGATTCTTCACAAACGAATATTTAGAAATGCATACCGTAAACACCGACGTATAAGCCGCACTTTTTTACCCTAAAGCTTCGCTCAAAATCAGGGGTGCGGCTTATCTACGAGAACATCTGGAAAAAAATCTGTAATTTCCCATGAATCATCCCCAAAACACCAAAATAAAGTCAAAAACGGAACCACGCTATCTTCGAGAATTCGTGTGGTAAATGGCCCACTGATTCTCCGTTGTTGACAACTTTGATGGCAAATTTGTCAAAGCAATTATCGAAATCCCTTTTACAGGCGAGTTTGTCACCGATGGATGGCTTCCAAATATCCTTGTAAACCTGCATGGAAGCACACGAACGGCTAAAGAAATCGGTAAAATTTGCTTTGCGACTTGAACGAAGCGACAACACTTGTCACCAGTTTTCTCTCTTCTCATCGAATGCCTGGCTACTAAGCTACGATATGCAACCGAACCTCCGAACGAACTTACTCACAAGTTTTCGGACTTGAATAGCTTTAACTGGAAAAATGCTGGGGAAAAGTTCATCGGGGAAAGCGGTCTTGTGTTCAAGTACGTTTTCGTACCTTTTTTTACTTGTTATAAGGATTAAAATGCGTGTTTGAGTCTTATTCAGACTACAAATTGATATGAAATGACTCGGCTATGAATTTTTGACAAAAATTTTTTTTCCAAATCTTGAGCTTCTAAACTCGGGGTGCGGCTTATCTGCGAGTGCGGCTTATACGGCGGTGTTTACGGTACTCTCAAGGAGATAATCTTCACACAGTTGCAAGTTTTCATTTCCAGTGGTGTTTGACGTAACAATCTCTTGTGTTTTGTCCAATCAGAGCAATGTCCAGAATTCAGATGTTCAACACAAGCCAACGAATGCTTTTGTGTTAGGCCTTCCTCTCCTTGCCCCTCCCTCCCCCCTCTCCTTGCCCCTCCCTCCCCCCTCTTTTTCTCCCTAGGGAAGGCCTGGTACTCAGGCTTTTGCGTTTATTGCTAGTTTGTTATTGTACTGCCGTCAGTTGTCTTCTGTGGGTTCTAACTAGGGTTGTGATTTATTGGCTATGGTTCTTTCAACGTAACTTGCCCACATTATATTCTTAAAGAGTTGAAAGGAATTAGCAGATTGTCTGCTCCTATATTATGAACTCATTTCAGACTCATTTATGTAATGATTATTTTGTGACCAGCTTGGTCAAATCATTCCAAGCGAATCATACTACAGTGTAGCCAAGAAATCATTTTTTTTTTGCCCATCATGATTCTTCCATTCCTCCATGAGCATAAATTTTTAAAAAAAAATTTTTGCATGAGTGAGTTTACGAGGAAATACATACGTAACTTCCTGAAATAACTGATAAACAATCATAAACAATCAGATCTATTCACCGCTTTCACGAGCAAATCATGTCTGATAGGGAATCACGTCTCCAAAATGCATGGCTGCACACAACAGTGAAATCAGCTTCCAGAGAGAGGATTTGCCAATTGAATTGAGGGTTGTTTTTAGTTTTCTATTCAAATTAGGTAATTAAACCTTAGTTTTCAACCTTAACAAAGAACATTAACAGCATTGTGCTAATATAAACCTGTTATGTTTCAGTTACGGAAAACTTGAACTCAGTGACTTATCTTAAGTCGCCTGTTTGGTGACTTACTAAGAAAACGTAGTCACCAATGTAGAAATTTTAGTTGTCTTGTGGTATAATGACACAAAATGGAAGAGAAAAGGCCAGTTAATGCTAGTTTGCTTTTTATGAGCTTCTACGAGGAAACGTTTACAGTGTTAAGGTTATCTGGGAGAAATTAACAGCCCATGAATGGGTGACAAATTATTTTCAACATTCCAGAAGTTTTTTAAATTCTTTTGCACAGGATTTTCATTTCCCAGGCTTGGAAAGTCATGGGAATGAAGCATTTTTTTTGTGGAGGGTCATAGAAAATGGAGTTCATTGTACAAAGTAAATTCAGCAGTTGTCTTTTTTTTTGTGAATGAAAGAGCAAGAAGAGAAAATTAGTTGGTCACAAGTGGATCTAGTTTACCATTTTAATTTGACAAAAGGCCAAATTTAAGTCATGGAAAACCTTAAAAGGCCATGGAAAAGGTCCTGGAAAGTCCTGGAATGTCAAATTCCTAAAGGGGTATGATCCCTGTATAAAATTAATAATGTTGAATTTTCTGTTTTGAAAAAGGTAATCAGACATAATATATTTGCAGTTTAAATGTTTTAAAAAAATGACATTTACTTTCTAGACAACAATTGAACCTTAATTATACAGACATGTTTGGGGTAATTGAGAACAGTGAATTTTTTCTAGAGATGAATACATCATCAAGTAAGATTTAGGTGAGCAATCATGGTGGATATGTTTTCAGGTAACTGTACTCGCTGACAGATGAAAAAGCCACATATCTGACTTCATTTTCTCTGATAGTTTTCTCAACCAATTTTCACTGGGAACTTGAAGGAAATGAAGCCTGTTTCAAGGAATTAATCACATTTTTATTGCTCAAGATTGGTACATTTGTACCAATCTTGAGCAATTGACCAATCTTGAATGCTCAAACAAAACAAACTTACATGTATGTCAGTGAATAACAAAGCCAGAGATGCACGTAAGTGACGCGTTTTTAGACTCGTGAGAAGAAACAAGTAAATGTGTCTGTGATGTTCGCTTTTCTCTGACCTGCACTGTAAGTAAATTGAGTAAATTGAGACCTCTGAGAAAAGTCTTGATCATCGAAACATCTGGATAATCGAGGTTGGACTGTATTCCTTTTGTTGTTTTTCCAGAATATGTGCAATTGGCTGTAGCCTAAAAGACAGTTTCTCTTTGCAGGCTAAATCACCAGATCCAAGTCAAATTCCAGATGAAGATTTAGTTGGTGTGACTGTGGTTCTCTTAACCTGCTCCTATAAAGACAGAGAGTTTGTTAGAGTAGGCTACTATGTTAACAATGAGTACACAGAAGAAGAGATGAGAGAGAATCCCCCAGCAAGGCCTGTGATAGAAAAGGTACAATTTCATTTGCTGTGTTGGTTATTACATCTGGCTTATAAAGCATTGCTTGTTGCTTATTGTTTAGATAGCTGTTTAGCATAATAATCAGGACCTATGTTTATTCATGTATGCTATAAACCCAGGCAATTCCACAACTCCAAAATGATCATTGTCCTTAAGCATCTTGATTAATAATTCATTACACTGTGTGGTTCCAGAAAATATCCGTACTCTCACCATGGAGAGATTTTCCATTTTTGTTTTTCAAGGCACTGATAACCACCACTGCTCTAACCACTGCTCTAAAATGTCCAAAGGTATAGGTAACAACCCCCAGCACCTTTACAAAAAATTATAATTTTTTCTTTTTAAAGAAGAACCAGTGCAAAGCAAAGCGCCGGGTCCGGTTGTTCGAAAGCAGATTGCTGCTAACCTTGGGTTAACTGTTGTCCAAGGTTTCTGATTCTCTGGTTTAACTGTTGTCCAAGGTTTCTGATTCTCTGGTTTAAAAGCATTAACGTTGCTATTTTTATGTGACAATCTGTCACAAGTCAAATTGTTAAGTGAAAATAATATACTGGAAGCTATGTTGTTATGGAGTAAAAGTGACTAGAAAATTGATGCCAGTCCTGCAGTAGGTTAGCTTAACCCTGCTTCCAACAACTGGGCCCAGATGGTTTAAAAACCTTTTGTAGGCTGTCGGATGTGACGCGTTGCCCAGTTTACTGTTTATACATGTAACCTTGCATGAGAAAAGGTTTATTATTAGGTATATTGATATTTAAGGTTAGCAGGGAGAGTTAAATGGCTCATGAATGGATAATAAATTATCTTTCAAAACATTCCACTAATTTTGTCAATTATTTTACTTATTTTACTGTGTGGCTACTCGAACCACGCCAGTTGAAAGAAAAGTGACTAATCACAACCCTAAATGAGAACAAAGGATAGCAAAGTTTTTTCTTAAACAACCAATAACGTTGAAGCATCCAGACAATACATGTTGGAAACAAATAATTATTGACACCGTGACCTCTGACCTCCCGAGAAACTGCCAAGTCTACGATTGGTTACTTTAGTTCCTAAATTTTGAGCAGAGCATTAATTTTAGATGTCGAATTCCCAATTGATAGTATACTTTTGCTTCAACAGTGCAGCCAATACCCGAGTTTGTTTGATTTTTGATTTGTTTGGAGAAAAACCTTTTCCGAAGTGAAATTCCATAACAGAACAAGTTGCTTGATTTTGAGAAGTGTTTGCTTAGTGCAGCGAGTATAACAAAACAGATCTAAAGATAGATATCAATATTTGCGCACTTCAATTGTTCAATAACAAATGGAGGTTCCCAAATCTCCTTTATAACCGACGAAGTCGGGTTAGTGCAGTCGTGAAGACGGTGGGCTGGAGTGGACCGTCAAAATAAATCGTGTAAGGCTCATAAAGTGTGTATTTCGCTATGGCCGATGGGATGGGATGATGTGAGAACAAGACCGGACGAGTCACCGTTTTGAATTGGCAGGTCAAAAAAGGTGATGGAGGCTTGGTGGAAGATTTACTTCGACTGTGTTGTGGTATAATTTTGTGCTGACCTCTAAACTTATAGAGAAGAAGATGGGAGCAGGGTATTCTGCAGTTAAGCTCATCGATTAGAACACACATGCACGCACGATAGGACAAGGGTCCACATTAAAAGTATCGTAGGTATAGAAGCACACGTCCGCCGAGCAGTGTTGGTTTTGGCTGGACTGAAATGTCTGTGCAATACTAGTGAAAGAAAGCAAGGAGGACTGATAATAACAGGAGGTGAAGTCCAGTGGCACTGTTGATGCTGGTGGGACCAAAGTGTTACTGAGACATCGTAGGATAGAATCGTTCTCAGTAAATGTTATGAAAGGAAAATTCTGGTGTATGTTGTTGTGGTTATGTTTAATACAGTGTACTTGGAAATGTCTAGCTGCCAATTTTGAGAAAGGTTATTCGCACGTGGGAAATGAATTACTACACAAGGCTGGATCTTCTTGGATAGTATACTGCAAGCAGCACAGAAGGATATACCAGTTAGTCTTTTTAATTTTTCTGCTTTAACTTTTGATTTTGAACCGATTTGTTCGATTTTAGAGTTCGAAACACTGACTTGCTGACTCCAGAAGAGCAAACCGGATTTAATGATTACACCATAAGACATGCTTTAATGTGTTTGAGATAAAGTGACGACTTCGCTTTTTACTAATTAATTTCTCCAGATTGATAATCATGTTTTTATAGTGCCATATTCACAACAGTATATAAATACGTCGCTCACAACTCTCGGTAACAGCATGTTCAGTTGTGGACAAAATTTATCTTAATTCAACAAAATATTCAAAGCGATAAGACAGATGGGCTGAGTCATCAGATTTTAAACATTATGTCATTCGGTAATGCAAAAGACAAAATACTGTCACAATTTTCGTCACACTGGTTAGCACGTTGAGATTCTGACAATGTGTTTGTCTTTGTTGATAATCATGTTTTTATAGTGCCCTTTTCACAACAGTATATAAATGTATCCCTCACAACTCTCGGTAAAAGCATGTTCAGTTGTGGATAAATTTATATCGACATTTAATTTTTTAGTTTAATTCCACAAAATTAAATTTTCAAAGCGATAAGACAGATGAGCTGAGTCATCAGATTCTAAACATTACATCATTCGGTAACACAAAGGGCAAAATACCATCATAATTTTCGTTACGCCAGTTAGCACATTGAGCCAAGTAAAAACATCAAGGGTGGAGTGGGTCAAAATGACTGGTAAATGCCTATAATGCACTTTCTTGTAACCGGTGCGATAGAGCATAGCAATGATTTATTTCGTATTTGCATTCTTGATTTGGCTTAAGGAGCCCTGGACATGATTAAAGGAAACTGTACACAAAGCATGGTTCCCAGGTGTGCGGAAAAGTTTAATTCTTTTGAGCTGTTACGGTGCCCACTAACTGATCAATCGTAATAGATGTGGTTACTTTTATATTGGGAAATTTACCGCCCATATATTGAAATGCATCTGTTTTGAGAGTTGTTATGGCTTTTTTGTTCAGAGTTTTGAGGAAGACTGACCAAAAGACAGCAAAAAATGATCTTGAGTGAAGAATGCATGAGATCATGGGCGTAGTCTGTGGAGCTATGTTTGGTTAGAAGAGGGTGAATAATTCAGTTGGCCTCCTTTCCAGGGTATTAGTTGCTTTTTCAGTTGGCCATATTTCAGCGTTAGTTACAGATCAGTAGCACAGTAAGCATGTACAATTGTGTAACATTCATCAAAAATGCAACTTTATTAGAATTTTCTCAAAAGTGGTAAAAACAAGTTGATTTGAGCAGTAAATATCAATTATGAACTAAATAGACAATTTTAAGTAGTTTTAGTTGCAGTGTCAGCATTTTTGTTTTACCTAAAGGCCTTGCAACCCTGGTAACTAGGAAAATACACTAGAAATCTCTCAAAATTCATACCTGTACTTCAGTTTTTAATGAAGATCACCGTATTTAATGAGCTAAACATTTTCATCATAATTTTTAATGCATTGTCAGCATTTTTGTTTTACCCATAATGCTTTGCAGTTTATATAACTAGTGAATTTCATCTTTTTTGATGGCTTTTTTCTTCTCCTTTTGCTTCTCCCTCCACTTTCTCATTCCTTTTGCTTTTTTTTTTACGTTCCATGGAAAGTCTTGTCATAAAAATATAGTCAGGACTGCTTAAGAAAAAGCACATGGGGAACATGACCTCTTGAACATTTGTTTTGAAAACACATGTTTTCCTGCATGTGCAAGGGTTATTTTAGGCTTATTACATAACAAAAAGCTTCTAGAACTTTCCTGGGTGGTTACCAAGGCCCTGTATTGCCTTTGAGACGAAGGAAGCGTACAAGATCATGGCAAGATTTCTTAGTTTTTTCGTTGCGCTTTGAGCGGCAGTTTTGCAGATGTAATCTGAAACTTATGAAGAAGCGTTTCACAAGGCTTGGGATTGCAAAAAACATTTCTATTGAGCTAACTACTGTAGTCTGTACCGTGAAAATGCTCAGACACATTCTTTTTGAGATGAGCATAGTTTGTGATGGCAGTCGGAAGGTGCTGTGTGCACTGAGGAACTTCAGCGATGCTTTGACTTTGTCTTATGCTGTGAATGGCACCGCCATTTTTGGAGCATTTCACGAGGCTTGGGATTTAGACTTTTGCTCACTACATCGGACCAGCTGGCCCTAGTTTGTTCATATTTTCAGGAAAGAGTCCTTACGAAGTGAGAATTCTGTTTGAATTAGTATTTTTATTGAATACTCGTGTTTATGACTGGATGAGGGAGTCTAACTTACAACTTCAAATGCTAGAAGTAATACCGTGACGCCATTACTGTGATATACAATTTTATTATTTTAACCATACTGATTCCAGTTTTCCAAAATTTTCCTTATGCCGTCGAAAGTATGGTTCATTTTCGTATTTTCCGAGATTTTTTGGAATATGTAGTACCCGTTGCGGCCGTAAAATTCATGATCAACAAAATGTTTTCGTGAACAAATGTTACGCGTGACGGCCATATTTTGTTGTAATTTTGTAAAACATTAAATTCTCAAGAAATTAAAATATTATGAAACTTCACGAATCTTTGTGTATTTGTTAGGAAACATGTTATCTTTACTGATGTGAAGTCTTAGCAATGTACTGGCAACGGTTGAGGAGATATTCACAGATATGATCCCAACACTCTGATTGTGCACGTGTACTGTGCTACTGATCTACAGTTGTGCACTTTTGCTGCAACTTGCTGTTACAGATCCTTGAATGTTATTGAACCTGCAGTCACGCACGCCTCGCTTGCTTTCTTTTCGAGACGGACCAACACTTCGTCGGTTTTGCACACATTGCAGGCCTATGTTTCACTACCTGTAAGTCCTTACAGGTGCTTGTCGTTGATTTATTGATTCTGGTTTCAAGGAAACTTTGCCTCTTTGCCTCCCATACTTGAAAGTTTCCAAATCATTTTAGCTTCCACTTTCTTCCTCTCCAAATCCTTTATGGCAGCTTTTAGTTCCATTTCAGCAACGTACACTCTGAGATGTAATCTTGTAATAGATGGGAATGTTGGCAATTATTGCCGTATATGCCACCCTCTCGATTAAATCTTACTTGTATATTCTGGGAAAAGCCATTTTGGAACATTTTCATTTACTGTAAGCTTATGGCTTACATGATGCGTACAAACAGTCTGTGAGATTTCAATCACATCAAGTCAACACCACAGCGTTAATGTTCAAAAAATCACCATTGAAGCTAACCAATAAAAAGATTAAAGGGCATGTAAACTCAAAAATACAAGTTTTTCTTATTTAATGTAAAAAAGTGATGCCCAAAACGTTTTTGATATTTATTTTGCTCAATTTGAAGTTTTTAAGGCGAAAAACAGCATTTTGACTTAATGTTCACTTCCGGTGAAAACAATAGCAAGTGCTTGTGATGTATGCAGTGGAACCCAAACATTGCAAAACAAGAGAATCACATAAGAATTTATAATTATGGGAGCTTGAGCTGGTTGAACAATTCGGTGGAGGTTTTGTTGCCACAAGTAGGAAAAACAGAGCCGGCAAAAGATGAACCTTTTTTTTGTTGTTTCTGAAGACACGTGATATCGCTGGCCTGGTTTGAGTAGCCACACAGTAAAGGGGAAAACAGAATTTCTAGTGTTTCAAAAAAAGTATTATGATGGAAATTAGACCTGCTTCACTGAGCAGCTTGTTAAAACAAACGAACAAAATTAGGATATTGTCAGTGACATGTGACACAATGTTGCTGATATCTTTTGTGATTTCCCTCATGAATATTCAAATTCAAAATGCCAAAGAAGCAAAATTGTGGCGAGATTTATCACACTAGACTGTGATCGAAAAAAAATCTCGCATTTGTCTGTACATGTATGAGAATTGCATTTGGTGAAGATTCCTTACTTCTACTGATGTGCTTGTCTCATTTTTTTAAGGATTACATGTAGGTATTTGTCTTCAACAGCTTTTAAATTGTCAATGACTTCAATTTGAAATGGTGTGATTTAGAAAGGTTATTCCACACAAACACACATAAATATGCATATGCATCTGTTGTGGTTCAATTTTATCCATGGTTCAATTTTTATTTTCCTTTGTTTATGTGTATGGTAATGTATGATAATGAGTTAAAAACAAAGGGAAAAAAAATTTGAACCAAGGATAAAATTGAACCACAACACATCCACATCAATGAGTCTGCAGAAGGAGAATACATGTATCTTTCATACACTGTATTTGTTTTACAAGCTGGGCTGTAACACTGCTATGAACTAGCATCCCTTTCA
Organism: Siderastrea siderea; assembly: GCA_964030785.1. Classification (NCBI taxonomy): domain Eukaryota; kingdom Metazoa; phylum Cnidaria; class Anthozoa; order Scleractinia; family Rhizangiidae; genus Siderastrea; species Siderastrea siderea. The sequence continues at coordinate 18,028,982 of OZ034976.1, read as the reverse complement.
GTGGGCAGTCGTAATGCCGCTAGTCTCTTCATGCTACACTAAACTAGGTTAAGCTTAAGCTGTTCTGAGCCAGTGTGAAGACTTAATCTAATCTTTTTTTCTTGGAAATACCAATAATCTATCATTTGCTTAAAATTTGTCATTGAATTCGTGCGATTTGCATCTTGTGAGAGGGTGGTAACTTACTTCTGATTGGTACTGTACCTGGTACGCCGAACTAAGTAAACTGCCCATCATAATTACACAGGATGTATTTGGTTGTGGTGCACAAGACTTCACCAAGGAAGCCTCTCACATTTGAGAATGATGTGGGTGTTGTTTATTCCAAACATGATCATTTGCTAATTGATGTGCATTTGTTTTAGTTAACAAACCTGAATGAGTTCTGAAATGAATTTAATCACTGGAGAAAATTAGACCTTGGTTTAAAGGGACAGGTTCACGGCTCGGTGCAAGTGCATTACTCAAACTACTTTTTTCTGATTTATTAGTACAGTGTAATTCTATTGGTACATAATCCCACTCTGTATCTCAGTGATCACATGCTATAGTAAGCCCCATTAGAATGATGGAGGGCTAAATTCGCAGGAAATATTAGTGGATTGCACCAACACTGCCAACATTGAATTTATTGTTGACCCGAAGGTTTTATTCCATGGTTGATGAATTTCCTGCTTTTTGCACGTGCTTTGGTCAAATGGCTGCCAGGGGCGTGTGCAGATAGCTGAGAAATCATTAAATGCGAATTTTTGGCAAGAATATTTCACACCCAAGCAATCTACTCGCTTCTGATTGGTTCTTTAACAATGTTCTGAATAATATTGCTTGCGTACTAGCTATAGCATGCACGGGTGAAAAAACAGCATGTAGGTTCATGAGCATGCACTAAACCGTGAACCCTTACCTTAAACCCTTTCACTCCTAGAGTCAGTCATGGAGACATTAAGGTGATTCTAACTTTTGAGTCTGGATGAAATGCTATGGTGTACCATTCAAATGAAACCTTGTGTGCAGTACTTTCACTTGGTACTATTTATGTTTAAGTATTTTACAAAATTAAATTTGGGATTTGTCTTGAATTTTGATTTTGAGCACTCTTGGAGTAAAAGGGTTAACACTGCCAGTTTAGTGTTAACTCTTAAGTTATACATAAGAAAAAACAAACAAACAAAACAAAACTAGACAAAAACAAACAAACAAAGCCAAACACATTGTGGGCCTCCTTCCTGAAAGCAGGCACTCTAAAATCTCTGAAGGGATCCACTGGGCCATCATAAGCCAATTTCTATGAGAAACCCTGTTATATCAGTGGTGTGGCTACAGTATACCAGTGTGTGTATGCATGACGAGTTTCATTTTTATGGTCACAAGAAAGCCATCTCTTGGGCACATACATGTAGGAAATGCCAGATTCAGCTGTAGGGGTAAAAAAAGGACGAAAGACCAAACACAAGAGTACATGTATTAAAATCATTCAGTGTACACTAGTTTCAATGTATGGTTAACTCTACAATATTATGATAGATAGATAGATATACATCATTGCTGCAACTAATAATTTTATTACCTGTTCTAAATAAATAAATAAATAAATAAATTAGTGTGTAAGTTATTTACGATACCTATAATAAATGTTGTAATAATAGTTTTTTTTTTCAGCTTCAAAGAAATATTCTTCACTCCAAGCCACGGGTGACAAGATTTAAGATTGACTGGTAGATGAACTTTTAGAAAAACATCCTTTCTTGTTATGTACATTGACGCTGATACAGCTGTATTTATAGAGAGTTTGGCTCTAACTGTTTGCTATGTTAATTGTAACCCAACATCCTGTAAATTTATTAAAAATAAGCAGCTGGTGTCTGCTTCAGAGATAAATCATTGCACTTGTGCATGTACATGCAGACATTTTTTTGCCAAATACTTTGGCAGGTTGTCATGGCTCAAACTGTTGCTATTACTACAATGTACATGTATAAAGCCAATTTTTGCATGAGTGAATATCCAACGAGGCACATAGAAAATGTGGGCAACTAGTGTCGTGATGTAGTCTAATATTATTGTTTTGGTAGACAACTCACTGTTGCAGTTGTAGTTGGCAACAATGATATTTGGAATGTGCTGTATTTACCAAATAAAATTGTAAGAAATAATTATTTTATTTTCCAGGGACATACCGTACACACTGTATTGTGCATGATCGTTTTCTTTCGGCTAAAAGACAATAACATTTGGGCTTTGATTTGTGTATTCACAAACAACAACAGACCCTGGTGAACGTCTAGAACAGATATGCAGAACATATATTACAATAGAACCTTGTAAAACCAACCACCAAAGGGTTACAATGATTAGTTGTATGAGGGCAAATTTCAATTGTCATAAAACCAAAACCAAAGTCAGTACTTGGACCAGTCACAACAGATGCAAACAACACTATGAGCCAATCAGAACTTGCAGCAAGTATGTTTGACAAGCACCAAGAGCGAGAAAACAGGTGTGCGCATGTCACGATTGGTTTTGGTTTTACTTCTGATTGGGTGAAGAAAGTGGAGCGAGTTTTCCTGAGCAATTACCGATAAGGTGTGCAGTAAGTAAAACCAAAGCAAATGCAAATAACATTCAACACTCGATTGAAAACTGCTCTAACGTAGTGAGAAAGTTAGAGAGGTTTTAGCACAACAAAAGTTCTACGAATGCTTAGGCCAGCCCCAAAAATGGCCATACATGAAATAATGAGGTGGCTAAAACAGGCACTTGTATAAACATGCATATACAAACTTGTTCAGGGCTCAGTCTTAAACTTTCATTCATTGCCAATTGTTAGTGGTTGATGGCTCGAGTCAGGCTGGCCCAGTTAGTTGGGCTGGCTCAGTTTGCCAAGATGGGTGTTGCCCAAGATTTTGTGAGGCAAATCTGCCTGCCTCTGCTGAGTTTAGAAACTGTCAGGTGAAAAATGGCTCAAACATGGAGAATAAATCAAGTGATTTTAGTTTTGTTGCATTACAATTATTCAGTTTCGTGTCAGCTGAATGGTCTATACACCATTGTGTGTCATATTAAAACAAAATTAGATTTACTGGTGGCCCATTTTGCTTTGAAGTGAAATTTGGTCTCAAGGAAGGTTTGGCGGTTAGTCAGGCTGCCATGGCAATTCATGAGAATCTCTGCGTTTCTTGCATTGTGATACCAGGATTCCAGCTAGTGCACTGAAAATTTTCCATGTAATCATGGAGTCAATTGTCGATATGTTTACCGGACCTGTCAAGATCTTGACAAACTACGCCATCTTGGCAAACCAGGCCAGCCTGGCCCATGGACATGCAATCGTCCCTTAATTTGCCTCGTGTTTTATGCATTTGATTATGATAACCGTGGTTTAATCAATTTGTTACCTTGATTCCTTCTTGAGTGAGGATTAAAAGCTCGCATTGCACAAATCAGCTGGAAATTGAGCCTAGGTTTTGAATTAAGGGGTAATATACGTGGATGCTTTTCCCCCAAAAGTTTTAGCCGTTTTTTCTTAATTACCTCCATGAGATTTCATTCAATCCAAAAGTGCTATAGGACCAGTGCGAGTTGCCATAAATCTGAGCGAATTTTTTGGCAGTTTTTAAATTAAACGTAAAGAAGGAGGAGGGGGAGGAAAATTGATGAATTTTTAAGAAAATTGAAAATCGTTAAGAATTAAAGGTGAGTTAAAACTAAAAGTTAAAGTTAATAATTAATAAACGGATACCAAAACAGGCCGGAAACAACCCTCACCCCCATGCTCTTGCTTGGGCGTGGCCTGTCTTCAAAATTCACGTATATTTCCCCCTTAAATGTGATTGTTATTTATCTTCTGGTTGTGTGTCCTTAGGACACATTTTGTGTGCTTGCCATTAAAACAACCCATAGAAGTATGGGTTTTCATACAGAAGTATGAAAAAACAAGAAGTCCAAAAAAAGAGACGTTTGAATAATTAAAATGAATCCCTTGTTTGCATGGACCATTCCTTGTACTGTTTAACCTCTGGGAAGCGACTACTTCCTCCGCAGAGGTTTGATGGGGGCGTTATTGGATGTCCGCTATGCGAAATGAGTGCCGGCGCGTAAACCGAAGGATCTATTACTTTTACGCTTGCGCTCACTTTTTCAGCGGAATCACCCCTTTGAGCCTCTGCGGAGGAGAGAGGGGTCAAACTGCATAATGTGACGCCATTTATGTAACAACCATGCGTGCTGACACGTGTATTAAAATCACGGTTACTTTTAGCGGCACTAGCAGCTAGACAACATTGCCTTATATATGAAATGAAATTCTCTGGTTGTATAATGTTAGAAAGATTTCAAATTTAGACTAGGCACAGGCACAAACATAGGTACGCGCTGCGCGCAGAGCTGATGACGTTTTGTTTCACAGTATTGCTTGTCAAATGAATTTATCATGACTACCCTAACCTCTCAACCCGTCTTCCCCCTGCCCTCTCCCCCCAACTTGAAGCTAACTAACCTACACTGGGCAACGAGCAGTGTGACTACGTGACAGTTTATTATAGCGTTAAATTAAAATTGCCCTAAAAATATATGACATTACTGGCGAAGTAAATAAAGCTCTTCGTTTCACTTCTCCTCAAACGAGAAAAATAAACTGAAACATGTACTACTTAAACTTGCTTTCCAAAAATATTGCCAACATAATTTAGGCGAAGATCAGAGGAAGGTTAACAGTGGTCCTTCAGAAAATAGAATTTAAGCTGCAGTTGAATCAGTTTTCAGACGTTTTTCACTGTAGGGTTTTGTGACGTTCTGCATGGTTTGCGTGACACGTGACTCCCGTCACTTTGTTTGAATTTCTCGGCTTTCAGTCCACCATGTATGCTTTCCTATATGCACAAAGACCGTCTAACGTTCATTTCACAAAAAGTGTTTCCGGAATTTTTGATCCACTACCACAGAATGTACGGTTTGGCTGGTTATCTCCCACCGCTCTGGCTGCGAAGAAGTTGGTTTGAAGGCTGTTGAATACAGGAACTGTACCGATTTTCCTGAATTTATTAAAATTGTTCGGCAGGCGTTGATGAATTTGGACAATAGCTCTTACGAAATGTACAAAACCGAAAGACGGGCTTATTCTGCTTACAGAAGTGCTTCAGCTGCGTGCTATTGGCGGAAGGAAACCGGCACAGGCAGCCCAAGCTAAGGCTGAGAGGTGCGAATAAATTAGACTGTTTCTTCCACGCTATGCATAATAATGACATCGGCAACATTTAAAAGTTTGTTTGGAAATGGAACAAAACGTCTCAAATTGCCACAAATCAGAAAGAAGTCGAAATAGAAATAATTTGCTTTATTTCATTGTTGTCATTATTTGAGGGCTAACTGGGCTGGTTTGAAGCTTTTTGGGCGAGAATTTGAGGTTTTTATTTTTCATGTTTGCTGAACGTTTAGAATTGATTAAAGGCAGGAAACAGTTTAACACTGCATCTCACTTGAGGTTTGATAAATTCCACCACAATAAACGAATCGCCCTAAAACTTCAAAGGTGTATTCTTGAGTCTTTTTCATACCTCTGTTCTTTCTCATGGGTTCCAGATCCTATTTTAAGCTGTCGAAAAATCCCTCTTAAATACGAAACTCGCCTTCCCTGGTACGCGTTTTCATTTGAGGTGCACACATAAATCTTTGCGAGCCGCGTTTCGACGACAAAATTTCCCCCTAGCCGGAGAGAGGCTGAGTTAGATTGTCGACAAGCAAAAGACGACACTGTCATACATAAGCCATTGCAGATCACATGACCTCAACGGGTCACAATATTAAAGGGGATCACTTTGATATGTTAGCAACCGGGCGTTTGGATTTGCATTGTAAAATAAAAGAGACTTTGTTGATCCGTGAATTGCAACCTGTCTTGAATGAAAACGTTGGCAGTGAGAAACTTTTTCTTTACTAGCTAGGTTTTGTTTTGTTTTGCAGATTTCAAACTGAAGTCTGTTTTTTAATAATTTTTCATTTTCCTGATTAGGTACTAGTTTTTCACCTTGCGTTTAAATTTATTGGTAATTTTCCCAACGGTCACCTCTGAAGATGTATGTTGAAGCATACGAAACGTTAAGTTCATAAATCAATGTTTTTGTACAACATGCAGTGTCTTGTCATGTTCGTCACCGCAGTTTGCTTCTTATTCCTATTGAAGTTCAGATGGCCGAAGAATAAGAGTGTTTACGTAAGTTCACTCTGTTTTGTTCCAGTAAATTTACATAGCTGCTGCTCACTTGAGAGAAAACGCTCTATTGTCTATATATAGGATAGACGTAACGAAAATAGTGCCAGCCGGAATTAGCAGTGTGCTTGTAACCAATCAAAATTGAGATAGCGACAGCAGTGTATCGTTAGAAATCCGTCTTTACCAAATCGATAAACAGCATAAACGGACTTATAACTGCCAAAGTCAATATTATTTTATTTATAGTTTGTGCTTTCAAAACGATGAAAAGCCGGTGTAACTTGCCTCCCTTATAAAATTCGGGTTGGTTACACAACGTGTTACTATAGTTACCAAGGGTAGTTGACTCAAACTAACTGACCACCATTTTTCATAGAAACAAAAATGCCTTTTCTATGCGTCAATAAAATCCCCTCGTCAAAGAGTTGGGCCGGTTGAGAGAGGAATAAAATTAAATATTGTGGGCTTGAAACTTTTTGAAGAATGAGAAGTGTCTTGACATGTGATAACCTACAAAACAACAAACAACGTTCTAGTGTTTGCAAAATGAATAATAAATATCGAGTACAATGTATGCATGTTCGTTCTCGTGTACAGTGATTTCTGATGTGCTTATTTACGAGATCTGTATCACCACAGGCTTACCATCTGTTAGAGGAGTAGAGAAAGAGAGCAAGCTTGTTCTCTTTCTCTAGTTTTGAGCGAGTCCGACCGCTATTTTGAAAACATCGCTTTCGCGAACCTTAAATCGCCAAAATTAACACAGAAACACAAATCAAAACACCATGGCAGCAATTTTATGAGTTTTTATTTCATTTTCCTCAGTTTTAAAACTATTAAATTTCTCCTTTAGTTTTGCTAATTTGATAAACCGACACAGTCATTATAAATGCACAGCCCACCACACAAACAGAGGATGGTAAGCCTGTGGTATCACGACCAGTATACGCAGCACTGCAACGCGAAAAAAAAAATAATAATCCTGCCAAACCTCAACTCCACAGAACAGCGCATTCGAAGCAAAATTGAACAGGTCCTAGTTGCTCGTCCAGGGAAGGTAATCCCTTTTTTAAGCTATATCACTGTGCCGCTGAGCCTATGACTAACGACGTTTCGCGAGCCGACGTTTCGCGAGGTCGCCACTTGAGCCCTCCCAAAACGACGTCTGAGTAACGAGCTCAGAAATTCCATACTGATGACGTGTCACTACCCAGATCTAGTTATTGCTTCTGATTGGTTGCAAGGCGAGGGTATTTCGTTTCAGCCAACCAGAAGCACTACCGAAGGTGCGTTTCTTTGGGAAAATCCAAATCCGGATTCTTGTATCGAAAAACGGATTTTGCGTTTCTTTACCTAAATCCGAAAATGGATTAATCAGGGATTAGTGATCTGAAGAATCCACACTCCGAGTGAATACATCAGATCAAATCTAAATCTGGATTTTTAGGATTCATGATCCGTACGTTTCTTTGGGGGACGGATCCGAAATTAGTACATCTGTCAAGCGGTCTTCCATGTAAATTTACTAGTCTCGCCATACTTTTTCTCGATCTTGCGTGACAAAACATTCGATCGCGAAAAAGAAAACTCAGGTGATTATTCCGTTCCGTATATTTGAAAAGTTTTCTCCAAAAGTACAGACAGAAGCATTGACACGTCAGGATAACTTCATTTGTGTACCGTTTCTGTAATTCAGGGACCAGATTTTGCTAATTGTGAACACAAATAGCGAGTTCACTTCCTGGACTACTGCAGAAACTGTCCTTGTTTATAAATTATTTGTATTCCATTCTAGTTGAATTCTAGGGCAGGACGAGACAAATATCGTTCTGATATCATAAATTGCGTGCCTCCAGCCTGTCTTGTCATGACAAAATTTGTCATGGTGTCGAAGAATCCATATGATCTGGGATCACAAATCCGTTTTCGGATTCTCCCAAAGAAATGCAACCCTAGATCTGCGTAGTGACACGTCATCAGTATGGAATTTCTGCGGCCGTTACTCAGACGCTGTTTTGCGAGGGCTCAAGTGGCGTCCTCGCGAGACGTCGGCTGTTTTCTCAGGCTACATTTCATTTTTTGTTTTCTCGCGCAGCTTTTGTTTAACAAACCGACTCTACTTTTTTTTATGGTCTACACTCTTATCGACCACAAACATGACGACATAAAACTGTTCAAAACTAAAATGAAACAACGAGGCGCAGGCGAGTTGTTTGACTGCCCCTGTTATGGTATACAAGACTGCAGACCATAAGCTACGGGTACAAGTGCAAATAATAAAGGCATTGATGTCATATGTACATTTATTACAATATAACAAGACAGCTATGGCTATTGATATCACTTTACAAAAATCCCGTTTTTAAACACTTGAAGAGGCAGTATAATAATTGTGTTTTTTTTTTAAGGTCTACAAGACTGCAGACCATAAGCTACGGGTACGAGTGCAAATAATCAACGCAATGATGTCATATGTACATTTATTACAATATAACAAGACAGCTATGGCTATTGATATCACTTTTCAAAAATCCCCTTTTTAAACACTTGAAGAGGCAATATAATGATTGTTTTTTTTTAAACAGAAACTTAGCCACAGTTCTGTAGCCAGCACAATTTTTTCACCCTATTTAATTTATTGAT
>OZ034976.1:17992631-18017631 GCA_964030785.1 Siderastrea siderea | reverse complement strand
TCGTGCGCTCTCACTGACTCCCATACACCTTCACTGACTCCCATGCGCTCTCAATGACTGTCATGCGCTCTCACCAAGAGAGGATAACCCTACACCTTCACTAACTCTCGTGCGCTCTCAAAGAGATTAATTTACTCTCGTCAACTCTCACTCTCGTTTTGACCCAAACTTTACGTCAGGTCAGGACTCTATTTAAAGAGGAATAGCTCTTTGATTCAGTTTTCGCAAAATTTGCGATGATTTGTAGAGTGACTAGAAGAGAACAGTGATATGAATATACCACCCTCACAGTCTGTATTTATCAAATCTTGACGATATTTGGAGGGAGAGTAACTGTTTGTACGAAACAAAACACTTATTTTTTCATCAGAAACATTCTCGCAATTATTTAATTATTTTATTTTTCTCAAACAAAGAACTATGATCGTCGAAGAGGGTATCATTTTCATTTACAACTTTGCCGATCTAACTCAAAGTTCTACCAATACCACAAATATATGCTTAAATGTTAAATGTTTAATGTTTTTTCCAAGGCCAACAAAACTGATTGTAGAAAGGGAGACGAATACAATACCTGATACGTGAACAACAAAGGTGTTTCTTTTGCTCTCTATTGTTCCCTGTTAAGGTGTGATACAATAAACAAGTTCAATTAATTAATTTTAATCACAGAATATGATTTTGGTCCTTCTAACCGATGCCTTCAGCACTCACAATCTAAGTACTGAATAATGACATTGCGTATTAGCCTATATCTATCCAAGATTTTAATTTCTTAATGGCGTTTTTTTTTCTTTGGTGGAGGTGAATGTGCTGCAAAGTGAAGCCCTGTGAATGAACAAGCCGCCGTCAAGCTTTATTCTCCTTAAAGGGTTAAAATAACCCTAATCCTAACCCTAATCCGCAATTCACGTTAGTTTTTTACCGTCTCCTCTGAAATAAATCTGCTGCCTCTGAAGAGCAATGGATCCTTCTGTCCTTTTCTCGAAAGATTACATGCATGTTACTAAGAGATTATCTGGTGAGAGAGTATGTCCTCCATACAAGCCTTATTCCACAGGAATTGCCTCTCAGGTTATTTTTAGACCGACTTTCAGATCGTGAAGTTCCAAGAGGGTTAGGCAATAACCAATCATATGACGAGAATGTTTTCTGCGTAGATATTCTTGTGCATAGCCACGCGTTCTTTGCGTAACTTAATGGCGGACGACGCGGAAAGTCAAGATCTCGCGTTGAGCATACGTTTTGTGGACGAACGCGAATGTAACAAAGTTTCTGTCCCAAACACACCAGGTAGACGTCACTAGGAGAAGAATCGCCCTTCCTGGTGTCACTTAGTGGACAGATCTGAGGACTATTCAAGCAGTGAAGCTGAAAGTTCTAATTCCAATGAGGATGATGAAGCACGTGAGCTAGCGACGACCAAGGGAGTGACATCGATGCCCACGTTGAGATCGAAAGTGATGGTAAAAGCGATGCTCACGAAAGCTCCAGCTCTTGCCCCGACGAAAGTTTGGACGAGGGAAACACGAGTAAAAAGAAAACTTCTTTACCGAAGCAATAGCCGAAGGCTTCGAGCTCAGACGACACTGCCACAAAACAAAGAAAAGTGTCAAATTAAACAAAAGTCTTTCTGCAGAAGAATTAGAAGTTGCATCCTGAAAGAGAAAAGGGAAGACCTCCACGATAAAAGACAATAAAAAGACGATAAAAGACAAGATAAAATCTTCAGGGAATCTGGGATTTTAATGTCAAGAACAGCCTTGTGAACGCGTGCTTTTTGAGTACTTAGCTAACTGGCGATTTCACTGGCGATTTCATTGAAATACAGAATGTCAACATCCGAGACAAAAAAAGTTGCCTTGGCCCGTGCGAGGTCAAAGAAACATCCACGCAACACGCAGAGGACTGGAACATTCTAAAATAACCTGAGAGGAATCACTTATGGAATAAGGCTTGTATGGGGAATAAACTCTCTTACCTGATAATCTCTTGTTGTTACAAATTTAAATTAGTGCGCAGCTCTGACGCATTTCGGCATTTATGTACTTCTTGGACGCCGTTTTATTGACAGCTGTCTGTTATAATCTGTTAATGACAGTTGACTGTTCAGTAACAACCCACTAGATCAGCCATGTTTATCTTCCTTTTCCCTCTGTCTCTGTCTGTCTGTCTGTCTGTCTGTCTGTCTGTCTGTCTGTCTATTCTTCGGTGAGTTCGACGGTAGATGCTTATCCGCCCGCCATTTTGAAAACCCACTCAGTCCTAGTTCTACGCAGCTCACCAAAAACCCCTAAGAGACAGGGTAGGCCACCTTTGCCAGGTTATGGCTACGGGCTCGTAAGAAGATTCCACGACGCACTTCCATATATGGAAGGTCGTTATGCAACGGATTAAAGTTTGCAATTCAAATTAGGTCCTGTCTGGGGGACTGGAAAGAGCTTTTAGCTCTTACCAGCTAAGGGCGAATTTGAAAAAGAATAGCAATTGTCTTTTCGGCCCTACGAATACGATTGGTCAGTGGCACAAATCTCCTACAAGCAATTGCAAAAAGACTTGAGACACTCGCTATATTTCCGGTCAATTCGGACATTGTTATAGTCAGTACACATTTACCCCCCTTCCCCCTTATCAATGTTGTTATGGATTTAGTAATGATTTTCAAAGTAACAAGCAACAACATTGAAAGGGGGAGGGGGGTTCAGAAATGTATTAAAGTTTTCCATTTGTTTTCAAGAATGCGTTTTCCGTTGGTAATCCAGTTTTTAGGAGAAGTCTCAACAATTTTGCAATTGCTTGTCTGGACGCTTAACCTCTATATAGTGCTCGTTCTAAATGAACTTTATGCACCAAAGTTGGTGTGCATTATCAGCGAGGTGAATCATTTAAAAATACCAATATTTCACTTCACTACCGTTGCGTGTTTAACAATGGCAAACGAAAATCGGGTATTTTTGGCTTTTTCTGATTGGCGTAATTGGCTCTAATTTCCAGTGAAAAGGGGGTTTGTTCAAGAACGATCGCCAGCAGATCAATAGCGCAATGCCTTATACCAACAAAAACGGCTAGCTATATGTATTTTCGAGAATTAGTCTACTGATAATGCCAGTTAATGTGAAAAGGCTCATTTCTGCTCGTAGTTAACGCTTTAGGCGCACCTAGATAAATGCTTGTTTGCACAAGTGTTACGTCACAGAATTCACGTAATAGATTTTTCGCTCACAGTTAAAAAGGACGGCATCGTTTTAACTGGTCACTTTATTCAGATAAATGCACATTGTGTCTACCCTTAAGAAACGTTACTTGTAGTCGTTATTTTTCGCTAACTAGCTGCAAACGCGCATTAGTTTTGTTCCCTATGCAGTAGTTGCGTAGTTACTTCAACCTACTTTATTGCATGAAATTCATGTGCGGTGTTAGTTTCGAAAACGTATTAACTGGATAGGCCTCACGTGGAGTTGGCAGCAGAATATGGTAAGTGATGGCAAATATGCAACGGTAAACAAAGTTCGAGATTTTAATGCGGGAGCTCTAACACAGGACTATCTTGAAACCCACCATCAAGCAAATTTGAACCAGGTTCCTTCAAGACGGTCGTTTGTAGAGGCAGTTATGGTTCTCTTGCGCAAGCAAATTGGCACGTTTTGCAAAGGGTTTCATGCAGGAAAACTTACGGTGACAACAGAGTTTCATTATCACGTGGCGTTAAAACTTGATCGGTGCAAACTATGGCTATCGCGCAAAAATTGCCTTTAGAAAGGTAGTGGAATTTCGGTCTATTTTCCAGTCTTTCCGAAGCCTATTACAGTCAAGTGAGTGTAATTTGATGCTCGCGTGCCTTTTAAGTCCACGGTCTACGGCCTACCGTGATAAACAAGAAGATATTTATAACTCTTATTAACCGGCCGTCGCTATGGCGACCGCCGGTTTATAAAATGGGCACGGTTTTGTCGTGATGGTCAGTTGGCTTAACATAGGAACAAAGTGCTGTAAAGCTTGTGGTACGGGTACTCAAGAGCGGTACTGTCTTATATCAGACGCATGCACATATTAGTCTGCTGAATGTTACCTTCGTGTTCTTGTCTTTTAATTTACAGTATTTAAGATATCAACGACGAAGGGTTGTTAAGTTTGGGGTTTTTTGTACTTGTCTTGTATAAGGCATGCGCAACTGAGTAAAGCAGCTAATAGGATTGAGTGCGAAATTGGCTGTGTTGTCTGATCTAGTTAGTGGTCATGGTGAAAATTTTTTTAGCGCAGGAGTTTTTTTATTGGGATTGACATTTTGAGGGTGTAAAAATGTGGGAGTCAGAAGGATTTGTGAATGTCAGCAGCATATCACGCTTCTGTGAATGTGATTTGCTTTGAAAGTTGCGTTTTGTACAGGAGCGGTGTAATAATGTGCTGCGTGAGAGGGGGTTTCCCTTGGCGTTTTATGGGGGGGGGGGGGTGGATTGCGAAGTGGTTTGTAATGTTTCTGATTGGCTAACTTGTATTTCGCAGCGGACAAAAAGGACAGTTGCGTTTTGCCGGCGTGGGCTAGGAAGAGAAGGAATTGGTACTAGTATGATGATGCAATATTAGTGGATTGCACCATCAGTACATGATAGTTCTGACTTGTGAACGGAGAGAGATCAGTGTTTATTTGAGGCGAGAAGTTGATACGAAGGAATCGTCATTAATAAGGAGATCAATTAATAGGGTAGGTGTTACGAGTCTTTTTGCATTGAAAGAACGAAAACATCTGAATATTATCGACGGATTTGTGTGGTTTGCGTGTGGTGTTCGCTAAAGGCTACGAGCAGTCTCTCTTTCCGTTCAGAGATAGTGAAGCAAAAGAAAAACAAGCGAGTGAGCGCGAAATCGATTGCGGCTCGACAGGTGCGTTAACTTTCAAAGATGTGGGCGACTTTCGTCCCCGCTCGCTTGTTTACTTTTGCAAGGGGATTCCCGGGTTAGCAAACCGGATTTAAACATCACGTCATGAGATATGCCTTGACGTGCCCCATACTCTGACGATCTGCTCGAGCTCGTGTTTATCAAGGTTATATTTTGATTCTACTGCTATGTTCACTGTTTGTATTTAAGGTCTAGGCACAACAGTAAATACTTCGTCGTCCCTGTGTGAGCATTCTCAGTTGTGGACGAATTTATATCGACATTCAACGTTTGAGTGAATTTGCGTTTTTCAGCACAAATAAAAGCGATAAGAAAGATAAGCTGAGTCATCAGAGTTTAAACATTACGTCATCCAGTAATGCTATAGTCAAAATATTGTGTCACACAATCACACTTTTCGTCACGCCGGTTCGGATCGCGCTAACATTTGTGAAACCTAGGGGTGGGGAGGGTCAGAATGGCCGGTTAAGATGCCCAATGGGCTTTCTTGTTTGTTTAAGGTGTTGAAAGTGAAATTCATGTTGACCGTGGTAAAATTTCATTTCCTATAGTCAGCGTCTATTTGAGGAGCAGAAATGATTTTATTCATGTTTTCCTTTCGTATAAGTGTGTTAAGGTCTCAGTAGATGGAACAGAAGGTTTTTTTCTCAAGACTTAGCATTGCACATGTCTCTTGCGCGAGATTGATGCATTACGTCATTTGCAGAGCTTCAATCCATTGCGTTACAATATTGTTACGTTAATGTTATTTCATTCTAATTCCCTTAAGAACGAAAAATTAAAAAAAGATCCCGGAAATCATATTAATAATTCACCCCCTTGCCATTCTGCTGAATAATACCCTCACAGCTCTATTTCTACCACAAAAAAATATATTTGGTAGGAACTCAGTTGAAACTAGCCAATGTTGCATGACAAACCCAAGTCCGAAAATAGGAACAGTTGACGAACACCTTTTCCCCTTAATCTGGAACCAACTGGAATTCCCTTCTGTCAGCACAATAGCAAACAATTCATCCTCGTTTCATTGACGTGTTCACCTAGTACACTGATACAAAACTGTTTTCACAATCTGAAATCAAAGCGATACACCACCGAGACAGGCAATTGCAAAAAGACCTGAGACACGCGCTGTATTTCCGGTCAATTCGGACATTGTTATAGTCAGTACACATTTACCCTCCTTCCCCCTTATCAATGTTGTTATGGATTTAGTAATGATGTTCAAAGTAACAAGCAACAACATTGAAAGGGGGAGGGGGGGGGGGGGTCAGAAATGTATCAAAGTTTTCCATTTGTTTTCAAGAGTGCGTTTCAGTTGGTAATCCAGTTTTTTAGGAGAAGTCTCAACAATTTTGCAATTGCTTGTAGCAACGGCCCAAAACCTTCCCACCCAGACAATTTTAGGAGGAGGTTTCCAAAAGACAGTGTAGAACTGGGACTGAGTGAGTTTTCAAAATGGCGGGCGGATTAAGCATCTACCATCGAACTCACCGAGGGATCGAGGAGAAACAGGGATATTTTCAGAAGATGATGTAGAAATCAAAGACACGGCAGAGCAGAACTGGCGGTAAGTGATAGTTTTATAGAAGTGTGAACATATTTCATCGCTGTTTGCTTGAAACAACGTTCGGTGAGAACTCGGAATCAGTGTTTCCTATAGCTTATGGTTCCAGCAGTCGAAAGTAAAGAAAGGCTGGGAACAAGGTTATCTTTACACCGTCTTATACTAATAAGGTTAGTACAATAAATAAACAGCACATTTACTCACAACGGATGATGCTGAATCGCTCATTGTCTGGTTCTTTGCCTTAAAATTGCCGATCTGGCTTTTCATTGATCTTGAAGAAGATTCTGATTTGCTGTTGCTGCTGCTGTCCGAGGGTTTGGTTAACAAGTAACGTTTGTCGGGATCAATGCAGCATAACACTCGGCGGTATTCACGTCGAACCTCAAGTGTAAAATAAAAACAAAGAGTGTGTGTATGGACTCTCAGTGATGTCAGTTTGTCAATTGGGACGGTAAGTAATCATGACGACGGCAACAAAGAGAATGTCACAAAGCAAGAGAATTGCTCTACACGTGTGTTTTAACTGACCCACCCGTTTTCTGTAAAACAGGTACAGCCACAACCCCAGCCACAAATCTTTATATTCAGTGGCTCCCCCATTCCCCTTTTAATGTTGTTTTGCATACCAGAATGTTAGAACTGAATAACATTGAATTGTGTACCAAATACTGGTAGCATAAATTAAAGAAATTCACTGTACTGTAGAAAATGTAAACAGTCCACAACAAATTTTCGTTTCTCCATCTAAACCCAAACCCGTTCCAACCCGATAAAAGGGGTAAAACCCTGGGTGTGGTTTATTTAGTCGTGGATTTTCCACTCTCTCGTGGTCATAGTGCACCAATGAAAAACCACGAGTTCCCTGACAACTCCGCGTCCAAGACTCCAAAGACGTGCGCTTAATTAACAGTAAACACTGAAGTGTCTCACGCTGACGTGCTGACCTAAACTGGTGGCTTCATCGAATGCTCGTCTTGAGCAAGAACAAGACTTGATTTTGTAAATTTCAGCGAATGAAAACAAACTATACTAGAGTAAATAAAAGCCCAGAACAGTTATATCTATCAAACTATCGTGATAGTGTGATTTCAAAATAGTTGGATACTGTTCGATACTAACTCCGTTTTACAGTTTTAATAAATGGGTGCAAAAAATACCTACAAAATATTATTTTTTGTTCCAGGAACTACTTTTCATAGATTACGTGCTGTCCTGTTTTTTTAGGTTAAGTATTTTTTAACGGCATAGCTTACACCTACTTTCTGAAAATACGGTTACGTTAACGGATAAATCTCAATTTGCCGTAACACCCACAACAGGACGCTGTTTTGCGAGTGACTACTGAGAATTCCTCGTGGTTACCAACGTTCTAGACTTTGACGTCGTACCTCACCTTCAACGGTTTCGCTTTTTTTTTCAGGGATGTTGATTTGTGGAGAGAGCCTACTAACGGTCCTTTCTCCAAATTCATTTAAGGTCAATAAAATCAAACATCAAACTGGTCGTATTCAGTTTTAATGTGAGAATTCTTAACAATAAATAAATTAATTCAAAAATGGCATGGAGTGATGAGACAAACGAAACAGAGGAATAAGTGTGATTAATTTATACTCACTTTTTCATCTCCAATGCAGTGGAATAAAAATATGAATAAACCCTGAAAGGAAATAATGAAAATTAAGATAAACATCGCCATACAACTTTCAGTTAAGATGTTTATAATGAGTAAAGAGAAAAAATCCTTATTACTTAGGCCGGACTTAGGCAGTAGACTTCGGCGTAGTAATCCAGCTGAGTAACCACACAGCTCATCCAGAAGGCGATAGAAACGCGACGTATAAATTGGGCCTTGTATATAATAGTGATGGGCAATGTAGCTAATGTGGCTAATTTCTACATTGACTGATTTTGTTTAATTTGCCGAACTTACAAAAATCAGTTGTTGAGCCTTATAACATCATCAAATAATTTCACGTTTGTTAATTCTAAGCAAGTAGCCAGAGTAATGGCCGCTCGATACGTTCTGGCATTCGATGTTGAACCATGCCTTACCTGAAGAGTGTTGAAAATGGTGAAAAAGTAAGCCATGAATAATGATTCTTGATTGATATAAAATACACCAAACAGCCAGGTGAGACCAAGAATACACGTAAGCAACATGCAGGCTTTCGACCAGCGTCTACAATACAAAGACAGTTTTGTAAGCAGGAGCTTTCAACTTGCAAGAGGTGCTTTGGCGCCCAAGGGAAAACCTAAGAAAAATGCTTACAACTTGCACTCTGAGCAGCTAAACGACATATTTATCAGCCCGGAAACAAAAGGAATTCATTTCTCTCTGGTTTCGAAAGTTTGAATTGATATTTCATCAAAGAAATCGTTAGTTTTTTTCGTGACAACTAAATCCGACTTTGTGAAGCGGTTAATGCCTTCAGAACAGATATTACGCCGAAAAGATCCGTTGGCTAATTGCCACTGAGTTGGGCAGATACTAAGATTTGCTTTATAGGCCTTGTTTATCATTAACAGGAGACATCAAAATGGCTTGTTTCTCATGACAGGATTTGCCTATTTGGAAGGCCTGGTTTTCACCAGTGGTGCAGTTTGCAAGTGCAATCGTAAAATAGAGGAAATCCCAAGCGCAAGATAGTGTCTTCTGGTTTTGCTTTAAGGTGGTTCCCTATAGTCTTATGACAGCGCGCGCGCTGATGATGAGAGTTGTAGTAATCTGCGCGCGCTCACATGAAATCGTAGGTTTTTCCTGATATTTTATGACGTCAGCATAGCCAAAAACAAAAAAGTAAAGTAAACAGTGAATTTTCTCGCGTTTCCTTCGGCGAATTTGTTCTTTTTTTTAATTTTGCACATTTTGAGACATTAACGCTACCTTTCACATATTATGTTTTGGAAAAATTCTGTCAGAGCAATTGAGTTTAATGGTTAAAAATAAGAAATCACGTGATATCGGTGAATCCGTCTGAACGACCCCATACTTTTTCCCCCACAAAATGTTAGTCAAAATCATTTTCACAAAATAGGAAAGTTTAAAAAAAATTTCACCGAGGGAAAATCAAAATATTTAAGAAAAAAGGCGAATTGATGGCAAATATCTGTCATTTTGATGCATTGTTGCCATGACAACAGCCTATGCCTAAGAAGTAAAAACTGGAAAATAAGGGTAATTATGTTGGTAACCTTAATGGTAAAATTCAGGAACAAAGACTGCAAGACGACGGAACTAGAGGTTCTTTTTCCAAGTCTTGTCAGACAAGAGTTCGTGTAGTCACTTTTGTAGAAACTCTAGGAAGCCACCTTAAGATTGTATGGAATTTTTGTGCTAGCGCTTCTGCTTGCGTTACTCATGAAAACCATGACAGATACTCTGAAGTTATAGGACGAAAACTAAGAGAAAACACAAAACGTCAAACAGATAATATGGTATCTTTAACTGTGTTGTTTTTTTTCTAGCTTTTGATGTTCAAATGATGACCGGATGAAAATTGACCTGGTTATGAATTCATGGCATGCATGCAATCACCAAAAGCAGCAACCTCGACCTCAAAGAGTCCTCTTTATTCAAAAATGGTGGCGCGTAGAGCGAGGTTGATTGAGAAGCTCTCACCTTATCCTACTCGTTCTTCTCTTGTTGCTTGCCGGGCCTGACTGAGCCATCACTCTAAATGTCATCCCCAAACAGATGAAGTTAAACTGCAAAGGAAGAGTTCAAAACTTCATACATTTGTTGGCAACAAAGATATCCATTCTAATGATTAAATAATGAACTGTCTCTTGGATGAATTCAATAACGGTTCTCTGGTTTAATCCACAATTTTCATCCTTTGAGAAAACATATGATGCTAGTTACTGATATCATCAAGCTAGTCACTTGCCTTCGAACGGAGGTGAATGCCCTGGAACAGTTTGCTTATGTCATATATATAGCGTCATAAATCGGAAGTAATTAATTTGCAAGGCAGAAGAGAATTCTAACAGTCACTTACCCCAAGCACCAAGAGGACTGGCCCAACAAATGACCAGATGAAACCGCGTTCAAGAGACAGCCAACAGCTGAAGGAAAAAAGGGACAAATATTACTCACAAAACTCAACTAATTAACAGTACGCCGCTTTTTCCAATTTGCTGACATTTATTTTAGCAGGCGTCTAAGAAAACAAGGATCAAAAGTTGTCAAAAAGCCACTGAAAACAACTCTTACAATGAGAGATGAAAGAAAAAATAATACCCCTTATGAAAAGTGTAAGGTACGTTGTACTTACTAAGCAGGTGAACCGTAACCTTGATGAAACATGACTCCAGATGTTACGACTATTATGACTGGTAGACCTACCGAGAGGAAGAGAAAAGCGAACGGTACATTTCCCATCGGCTAATCCAGAACTTTTCTTAAGGTGAGGGTCCGAAGCAAACAGGAAGGAGGGGGGATGCTGAGTGAAAATGTTAAGAGTGCGAAAGTAAATCGATCCTCGGAGGTGCATATTTTTGACAAATAAGATTGGAAAGGTCAAGATTCACCATGGATTCCAATCATCATCTTGTCTTAAATGTTAAATGATACTTAATTTGTATCTGTGCACAGATGCCGTTTAATCAAGGATACGTCTGCAAGAAGCAAAGTCCGTTACAATGGGAGCAACGTAGGCAACACGACAATCCTGTTGTGTTTCGTCCACAACAGCACGCCATCAAACAACAACAACAACAACAACAACAACAACAAAACAAAGACAAAAGCAAAAAAATGTCAGCTCACCCCATCCAAGGCAAAAGAAAATCTTCTTGCTTTTCGTAGGTGCAGTTTTAGTGTGGAAAACTTTCACAAGCATCAGGTAGAGCATCACGCCCTCCAGTGCCATCCAGGCAAATGATACCAGGAAGAAATAATGTAGAGCTATTGCTATCCCCTTACAAACCAACTGAAACAAATGACAACAGGAAACGACTATTGGTGCTGCGTGTCAGACATATTAGACGATACCCAGAGGCTATCTCAAGGATGAAACAATGTGACAAAAATGAAATTCCCATCATTGTCATCAGGTCTGATTAAAAGAGTTAACGGGTCCAGAGTAATTGGCTATAGCAGTTTTGGCTACCCTGCCTCTCACCAAGCCAGTAAGAGATGAACTGTATTAATACTTTCATTCAGTCTCATTCCTTACTTGATGCGATAAAACTATAGAACAAAGCCCAGCATTAAACTCAGGAGTATTTAAAAACCACTTTTCTTGGTAGGAAAAAATATTGTCTATCTCTACTAAATTAACATCACTTTAGGTAAATTTAGGTAAATTTACCTGATATAAATGTTTTCTTTTAATTGTGAAAAGTGTTACAGCACTAACCTCATTAGACGTTTTGTTGATACCAAACAAAAATATCAATTGAGCAAAGACCAATGCTACTGCCAAGTTCTTGTGAATAAATGTGCGGCCAGATTTTGAAAACCTGTCATAAGTATATATGTCATGAAAGATGTTATATATGGAAGAGTTTTCAGTTATTTGTGCATTAGGGGTTTTGGCTATTTAAGGGCGCAAAGTAACAAAATATAAAATATGTAATATGAGAATAAATGAAAAGTGCCCATTATCACAAGCACAATACCTACTTAACTATCTGCAAGATGAAAAAGGATAAAGATCTGACGTGACTTGGGATACTATACTTTGTCTTATTATTTTGACGTTGCTTATAAAGGTAATCGCATCATGAAAAACGATGTGAAGTTACGATAAAAAGATTTGTATGTTCAACTTTGTATGATAACCACAACTGAACATGTCCATTCTATCCCCTTAACAATCTCCATCCTCTCAATATTGTGCTCCTATCTTACCTAAAGAAGTGGAATGTAAGAAAAGCGAGGCACAAGGCTACAACTGATATGCTGACACCAACGTAGGTGATTACACTCAATGCCAGTTGATGCCCCTTCTGCAAACATGAACGGAACGTAAAATGCATGGTAAGAAAATAGCTTGGTGACCAGCGTAGTTTTAATATCGTGTAGCTGAACATCGCACGCCCAACGAAAGAGGTTGCATTTACCACCACCAAAAATGCGTCGTTTCATCTATAAGCTTTTGTAGAGTCATCGATGGATTTGGTTTACCCAAGGAGACAGTACTCAGGGAAGGTGTGGATAGTTCAAAGTTAATTACTTCAGATCTATAAGGAAGGTAGTACATGGCCCAAGTAGAAACATGTATACGTAAGAGATGCCGTTTATGCCCAAGTCACAAAGCGCAAGACACAAACTGCAGTGATGCTGCATAAAATTATATGAAATCATCAACCGTATACCAGGTTTCTAGTGTCATTTAACAAAAGGCGTACTTACTGATATCGAGGATATGTCCTCTTTAACGCTCATCAAGACAGCGAAGCTAGTCAAGTGATAGCAGTGGCATACAGTGTGGGTTGTGTTTGTTGAATTGACGTAACATCCAGCATTGGACCAGCTTCCATTTCTAGAGAACGCAAATGAAATCACCTTTCATAACACCTTAAATTGTAATAAATGGCAGTACTTAGCGGATCCAGGTCCAGGAGGTCCGAATCCCGACCCCCTCTCCCTCGCCCTCCTTCCAATCTGTACTTGCCTTTTTGATTTTAAAATGGCCGAATGCAGTCAGATTCAAATTAACAGTGTACCGGGAAATCTTATTGATTGCTGTAAATTTGCCGTAAATCTGAGCCGTCATTCTTTGCATGGCTTTTAAAACATCAAGTACAGGTTGTTATTTTGGCCCCTTCTCTAGAAAATTCATGAATCCGTCCTTGAATGGATTAGTATATCGCAAAAAAAGTCCTATAACTAAAGCGCGTTTGAAGGGTTTTGGATTTGCGGGCAGGGATATGGAAGGAGGAACAGTAAAAAAGGTAAATGTAAATACACTTTCCCGCTTCAAAGTATAAACTTATGGTATTTTCTCGGAGTTTTATTAAAACAACTCGCTAGATAAATAGACGCTGCAAAGATGTGAGGATTGCAAAGTAATTCCTATGTCTGGGAATAATTCAAAAATAGGATGAACATTTGTTAATTTACAAGATGCATTAAAGAGGCTACTTAAAATAATTATAAGTTGAGTTCATTTACTTGTCAATCTCCAGAAACACACAGGATGGCTCATTGTTTTTCCCTTTTCTATACTGAAGGGGAGATACAAATAATAAAAAAAGTTACGTTTTAATATTGGATGAAGAAATGGTCCAGAAGTGCTCCATTTGTTTTGGAATCTTCCTAGAGTTTACCCTACAATTACATTACGCCCAACAAGGGAAATATACCCATCTGAACGTGTTTGATCATGTACGTGACAGAAACATTTCATGGTCCATTGCTTCACGTAACATGATGCAAACACGAGAAGTATTGTAAAGTTCATGTAAAACCGAGTAGTAAGCGAGGGTTTATCAATCTGCGAGAGCAGCCGCTATTTGGGGATTCTGTTCCTAATTCTTTTTCTTTCGCTTTTCAAACAACTCAAACAAATGTTACGCGACGTCATAGTGGTGTCTGAATAACAACGTCTAAAACGCCTATAACCAATCAGAGAGCGCGTTGTACGAGAAAAATTTTGTAACAAATGTTGCAGATTTTTATTTTGCATAGTCTCAGTATTGAATACTGCTCAAGAAGCCGACATCCATTTACGAACACAGCACAGCAGGTAAGTAAAGTGGAAAATCTTCTTGCTTAATACAGGTCCAACTTTGCTTCTGATCCTTGGATGTTTGCTTCATTGATTTACCAGACTTACCACATGGTGGCGTAACGTTATTACCACGGGATCCTTAAACTTTTTTATAGTAAGTGGACGAAGATTCAAAGACACAATAGCCGAGTTTATCGATGGCACTTCCTTCTCTCGATCCGTCCCTTCACTGCAAAGGAAAAAACAGCATCAAAACAAATACTTTTGAAACTTTAGAAAAACTTGTTTCCCTCTTTTTGGCTTATTAACCTGGCCAAATCCGTTCTCCGTCTAAATGCACAGCAGCAATGTTTTAGTACGAATTTCAATTGAATGGTTAGAGAATAATGAAAAGTAATTATATTATTAATTAATTAATTTATTTATCGGTGAAATTGTTGGCTTTTGCCAAAATGAACCACGAGGTAACTTCCGACCAATGACACAACACAAAATCTGAAAGTGCAGTTTAAATATTTCCTTTTAATTATCGCTTGATTTTTCCTCAAATAGGGTCTGAAAATTCAGGCCTACAAGTCACACTGAAGAGTAACGTATCGGACAAAACATGTTGAACGAATTGTAATGAAATTAATCGGACTGCGTTTACTTTTTAAATGTTGTACTGTATCGGCGGGCATCACCTGGTTTACTATCACGAATAACTTCACCTTTCATAAGACCACAATAGCAAGTGCAAGAGAGCTAGGAAGGTACTAAGGTTATATGCTGTGGAATTCCAATAGAAAGAAAAAGAAAACAACAAAAATAAGCATCGTATTAAGGTTAAAAAGTTTACCTTTTTTCGCCTCTTGGTGTCAGCAGTGAACCGAGGGTCTTATATGACACAAACGTCGCATAATCTGGTTTGGAACCTAAAATACAATCGATTAGAATGTCAAAATAACATTTTATGTCCCTTTAAACGTCCATTTTACCTCCCAAGAACAAGAACGGGATCAAACTGTATTCGAATTCTAGTACGCAGCAATACGAACGGTTAGACTTGCAAAAGTCGAAACAAATGCAATGCTCTTCTTTTTTTTTTTTTCTCTTTTCTCTTTCCACGTTCTGAACTGAACACCCAACAGTCTGGTCCAATTCTCTCTAAAGCGGTGGTTATAAGAGGCGGGTAGCAACGCAGAAAAGCAGGAATTGGGATCATTGCCCTTGCTTAAGGTGGCCGAACACATTTTTCTTGTACCTATGCGTTTTTCATCGTTATTTACAAACCAATGGCAGCTGGGCGGCCAAAAATGGCAAGATGCAAGTTCAACTAAAAAAGATTATATTTTGATACGTTTTACTGGGCTAAGTACCGTTGCTATGGCAACACAGCTGGTAATAAACCAGCATTAATTAATGGATTTGATTTACTTCTGAAAATCCAGTCGTTACATTTTTTCCATCGTTTGTCTCTAGAAAACTCACAAAAATACTGGCACAAAGCATTGACACTGGTCTCATGAAATTTTGACAGAAGGATCTTCTGTAATTTGGTGTTTTGCATTTTAACGCTTTCTGAGCATGTCCTTTGCGAGATTTCAATTTTTGTTTGCAGGCAAATTCAGCGTGTTCTGAACTACTTTTCTACCAAATTTCATGAAATTCTAACGAGCGGTTCCGTAGAAGTCAGTGCATTTCCACTAAACCATCCAGGCACAATTTTCTGGTTAAGTGCTCTTGACAGCGTTCTCGGTCCATACAAACGGGTATTTTCCCATGGTATTACCTTCAATACATTGAAAAACCAATGTTTTTCACACATAACCAACTGTTTGATTGTTTTAAAGACGGAAAATAACACTTGCACAATCTTCACTGGACAAATAAAATGATCGCTGTACAAGCGTCATGTTTGTTTTTCGTAAATCTTTGTGCGCCCGTTAACTCATTTCAGCAGTACAAATCGAAGAGCGCGCGCAAACTGTGTTCAGACACCTTAACGCTGCCAAGTTCGAAATTCAGTTTAGCCTTGTTTGACTCATTCAGGGAGGAGCAGAACAGACGAGTGAGTCAGACCACTTTGGGTCAGACCGATACAGGTTTTTTTTTTGTCTTGCGATTTTGGACCGTTTCATACCAGTCCGAGATTTAAGGTTGTAAGATGAATTTTCGAACAGGTCTTCTGTAGTCTTGCAGATAATCACCTGGTACTTTCTTACCAATGTCACGTAATCTGACCACCCTATCATATTTAACAATTTCATTGGAAATTAAAAGTAACAGGAATTAATATTCGCTTAATCATGTTTGCAATACTGATAACTTAACAAGACAACATAATTGAAAAATAAGGTCGTAGCGGATCTTACCGGTGAATGAACCTCCTTTTAAAACAGAAGCTGGAAAAGACACTGCGTTTGCAGACGCCTCGTCTCCTTCATTTTGTTGCGACATAACAAGGGGTTTTGGACTTGTGATATTTTCCAGTGACATCACTGTTATTACTAGTGGGAAGAAGCAAAGTAAGTTCCTGTATTGTGTACCTTGTTGAGGGATTAACAACTCACT
Source organism: Siderastrea siderea (assembly GCA_964030785.1). Taxonomy (NCBI): domain Eukaryota; kingdom Metazoa; phylum Cnidaria; class Anthozoa; order Scleractinia; family Rhizangiidae; genus Siderastrea; species Siderastrea siderea. The sequence goes on along the minus strand of OZ034976.1, from coordinate 18,000,930 downwards.
ACATGAAAACGTCAATATTTATCCCACGTTAACTGTAAATAGCCATCAGAATCAATACAGCCAGATCTGGGATTTGCTTATTTTGGAAACTACACCAGCAGTGTCATGAATAGATGCTCCAGGGAGATGCATTTACTGACACCTGCCTGAAAGTTAAAACACAAGATACTTGCCGATTGTCGACAGCAACAGTTTTCAAAGAGGGTTTCGAAAATAATGTGTTATCCATTCGCACGGAAATGTTTTGAAAACCCCTATAAGAACAAGATGGGGTTTGATTTACAGAACACTTACCAACATTTTCCATCTCTGTTGCGTTTGTTTGCGATGAATTTGCCAAGTCCAAAGCTACTACATCGAGACTGTCAATCAATGAAGTCGCTTTCTTTGTTTGAGATTCCTTAAATTAAGGATATAAAAGTATGTTTAGCAGAATTGGGGGCATTTCATATGTGCATATATTAAAAAAACGCAGCACATTTATGGTATTGATTCAATATCAGGGTGGGGGGGGGGGGGGGTGACATGTTGACCTGTTTTAGTTATCAACAGTCTTGTTGCTAAGCCTGCAACCACGCTCCCTATTTTGGTGTCAAACTGATGGGCGTCTTGTAAGGAGGGTGCCTCCATTTGTTACTACGAATACATTCTGCCCATCTTGGGATGGTCCCAGTATTTCGGGCTTTTTCACGGTACCTACTACTACAAAGGTATTTTGACGCAGTTTATGATTATGCAGGAAAAGCAGATCTTAACAAGGGCTGTTGGAATCCCAAACAGAAGTGGGGGGGGGGAGGGAGGGGAAGGGAAGGAGGGGATCACCACACATTTTTCAGAGATAATCGAGCCTATAAGCTTGGAGAGAAAGTTCCATGCTCTGTTATCTATCCCTGAAAGATAAGAGGTCACACAATTTTCTTTTTGCCGGATTCCAATAGCCCTTCCTAAGATCTACGTTTCTCGCGTAGTCATAAACCGCGAAAAAATTGTTTGTATCACAGGCACGGTCCTTGTAAGGGAGGACTGATATTGATACCAAATACCCGGCATCGTCGATACCGGGAAATGCTTTTGGAACTTGTGTGTCGTATCGCTAGTTTCGATATTGTTCGATACTATTCTTGTAAGTGTCCAATCAGGAGGAGAAGCAGACATCCTTAAGGTTCGTCACGCAGTCCATTCCTTCAGAGGGGAGCGTATGACGAGCCCAAGGAATGTCTGCAATAGAGTCTAACACATTCCGTGATGGCGGGAAAAAAATTTGTCGCTATTAACGGCAATCCTTTCAATCCCGATCACCTTACTGTGTACTTGACCTATATGGATATGTGCAGTTGTGATCCTACAAGCTCCTGGAGTTTTCTCTTGTGTGAACGACGACAGGTTTGGTTTTGAGGACGGGCTTTCGGTTTTCCCCTTTAATCTCCCTAAAACGGGTGGCTTAAATACGTAAATCTCGTAGCCTACTTAGAGTCTCACAGCTTATTTTCATTACGTCGTCACAATGAACAGTACTAGCTAATGATACTATAAACAAGAGAACATTCTTTGATCTCCTGTATTTCACATGATATGAAAAAAAGGGCGAATATATGTAGCTAAAAGGTAACTGAGCCTAATCAGATCTCTCACCCTTGGCATATAGTTCCAGGACTGAAAGTTTTTGTTGTCCAAAATATTGCTTGCAGTACCAACGACAGCCTAAGGAAAATATATCAAGATAATAAATATAAAATATACAGCAAGAGTGTAGCCTTCTCCGTGTTCTTTTTTTATTAACGGCCATTATTCACCAAGAAACTGTTTTTTTAAATAGGTAAATGTAAGCAGTGATCGAATAAAAGTATTCCATGAGATTTTAATGACTTAAAAAAATGCTGACTACAGTTGTGATATTCAATTTTTGGTAGTTGGCAAAAAAAAAATCACGAGACGAGTAATTAAGTGACTAAGACAATCACACTCTTTACCGAAAATGGATTCCTTTTTCCTTATACCTTCCCCCCCCCCCCCCCCACAAATATTGTTGTTGAGTTCATTGCTTTCTATAATAAGGTATAGGATCTATGTACACTACTTCGCAATTAAGCCTAATCAGCATCTTTTCAACGGCTGATTCTACAAGGTTCAAGTGATCCTTATTTTCAAAAGTGCCATATTCAGTTGATACAGTATTTTCAGTATTTCTAATGACAGCCCAATGTATTACACACACACACAGTCCTTGTGACGTTATCACCACTCACCTTAACAAATGACTGTGACGTATCCTGCGTGTTATTGATTTTACTAGTCCCAGGTCCCCTCTGTGATAACTGACCAATAACGTCCACGAGCAATTTGAGATCTCCAGCATACAAAGGCTTTCCAGACTTGACATCTGTCAAGTTTGAAAGCTGATTGGCTAACGACGTTACGCTGACATTTGGGTTATTCAGCTAAAAATAAACAATGTGAAAAGAGTGAGACCTGCAGCGATTTATCTGGTTAATTATAGCGACTACAAAACTGAGGATTCTTGGGCAGTCACAACGTCGACGGCAACGAAAACGATGGCTCTGCACGTCATTATACATTTTGGTACATTTCTTTGCCATCCTGTGCAAAACAACACTATGAAATGAACAAATTCTGGTTATTATGGAAATGTGAACACACGACGGTAGCTTTTCTTTTCTCTTTCTGAACGCCATGAGGGACGTCCAGCGAATGCATTTTCACATAGTTCTGCCACGTAGGACAAGTTACCACGTGAATTTGTTTTGTTTTGCTTTTTTTGTTTCTCTTAGCATTGACAACGTGGTTGCTCAAGGTCGTTACATAATAAATGAAATGATCACATGTAATCAGAAAAAGATTTTAGAATTATAAGAGACTCTGACAGGGAGAACTATATGCTGCTCAGTCATAATAAACGTGTTGAGATGCATGCGTGCAAGTCAATTGAGTGTCAGAAATTTAACGCAGAGTAAAAAGCCTCTTACCTGGGATTTTTAGTAAGGCGGAGACGTCTGGAAGCAACTGTCTTTCGTTATTGTTTTTTTTTCTTGGTTAAATGACCACGCATGCATGCTTTTTAAAACATATCAGTGTTCCATAACGTTCTTGCCCCCCCCCCTCCCCCCTTAAAAAAAGACAATCCAGTGGTGGTGGTAAGTAAGTGGAATATTTAGTTTTGGTTGCAAAAGAAACCAAACATCGTGTTATCAACTTAGTTGAAAATATTTTATACTTACTTGTTCGCTGATATCTGCCATCCATTTTGAAACACAGTTACTAAGATCGGGAATTTCCCAGACCGCAGGAGTTCCAGAGCAGAACCGCAATGCCATTCCTAGAGCAAGACAAAGAGAAACAAAGAAACACAACGTGGAAGTTATGCAATACTTTCGAGAAGTATGACGATTGGGGATATCAAGGCCAATAGCATAACAAAGATTCTCGCGCAACAGTGTGTTCAAAGGTGGGTTCGTTATATCTTACGCTCGTTTGCTTGGATGGCGACATTCTAAAATTACAAATTTTACAACAATCATGTGTTTGCCTGGTAGTTTGTTTTATTCTGGTTCCTTTCTTGAGGCAGCAAGCTATGTCTAGGTTCAATATTGACGAATAGAAGGGACGAGAAATTTTCAGGAACTGTTCTTAGCTTTCCCACGATCAAGCACAAATGTTTGGCTTTGAAACTTTATTGTACACGAGGTACGGCCCTGGGATGATGGTGACATGCCCAGTGGCTGTATTTTGTCCTTTCTCCGTTAGCCACGTGCATTTCGAGCACCAGTTTCGTAATGTAATACTTCAAAGGAATTAGGAGCCATTTCTGATCTTGGCGAATAACCTTAAAAATGCTTCAGTTTATTACTAACTGATTATGAGTTATAAAGCTATTGGAAGGTCAATTCTGCGATGAGTAGTGGCTTTGACCGCCCATCATGTCTAGGCTTTTACAGCCAACAGTGAGAACCTTTCCTTAATCATCGTATTATAGACCTAATTTTCTAACACAAGAAAAACTTCTTTACCCACTGTTCCTTCAGGGCAAGGCGTGACCGCTTGGCGCTGTGTCAAGGTTCTTCTCCATTCAATGCCAGCAAGATTTTCACTCGGGCAAAAGAAATCGTCACTCAGTCCCTCAGGAATTTCTGCACGAAAATATAAATATTCTTATCAGAGTTCATTTTACTTTCCAAAACGAGGGCGTAAGGCGAGTTCTTTGTTAAAAAAAGTAATGTCAAGATTAAAAATACAGATTCAAAGGCATCTGCGTAAATATGGTTCCATATTTTAGGCAAGTGGTTAAGTTCATCTTCGAGACTGGGCGAGAATTTGCTCGTGCCGAGTTAACAACCATTGCAATAACAATTCACTGAACAAATAAACAAGCAGCGTGGCCTAGTTGCTAGGGGGCTGGCAGGCTGGACTTATAATCCGGAGATACGGTTTCAAGTCCTCCTTTCTGAAAACTTGGATTTGTTTCACGGTTGTCCCGTGCTATAATCCTCGGCCACGCTTATAAATAGCCAACTGGTAAGCCTCCCACTAAGCTGGGGTTTTTAAAATGTTTCTGTTCCATTTGTCGTGTTGCTTTCTTTCATTTATAGTGTCTGTAATAAGCACTGCCGTACTAAACACTTTGACTCTTAATAAGGTGATTTATTATAAGCGCTGAACGTCTTGCTATACAATGAAACCTTTTTTAATCGTGCCACTTTTCGGAAACAGGAAACCTTGCGCTTTCAAGCCGGAGTCTGATATGTGTTTGCAAAATGTTTGTAGTTTAGCTTGGCTAAGTACGTATCACGTGACTAACCTTCGCAGTTTCTGCCATCTCCTGTAAATCCCAGTTCGCACTCACACCTGTACGACCCTTCATTGTTACTACAAGATGCATTTACGTGACACATGTGAGAATTATCTGTGCACTCGTCGTGATCTGTGGAGCCGAGAAAATGTGCTTTTTAAGAAATACTATCTTGTTCCAAGTTTTAAATATAGCAAAATGTAGTAAATATCCATTTTGCATGGCTCAAAGCATCTGCATCCAGCAGTTCATTACAACACCAGATATGTGATAAACCATATATGGACGTGTCATAGTTATATTAGTTTAGCTTATATAACGTTCCAATTAAATTGCAATTCCTGGGTTCCAATTAGGCAATTCCTGACAGGGCCCAAAATACGCGTCTCTACAGAGGACGGCAAGGCGAGGACTAGACAAGGAACGCAATTACTATCTGTGAAGTATTCGTATTGTGTATTTCATGCAGGATGTCACAGACCTTTTTTGAATTAATATATGTGGTTTTCGGTGTTAGTTCTAGGAACTAATTTGAACGCGTTAACAACATTTTCGACGCTCATTTCACTTTTTTATTTACAAAGAGTAAGTTCTTGAAGCTTTACAATGAAATGTGCATCTCTATGAGACCAGAAATGCTCATCCTTTTCTTTTTCGGTTGAAATTGAAAAAAAAAAGCGAATGGAATAGTAAATTTTCCTAGAATTTCCTTTAGAAGCTGTAGACGTTTTCAGCAAGATCTGTTTTCCTGTAGGAAAGGAAGGTTGTAAAATAATAATACCATTGCCATTTTTCCTGTTCCCAATCTCTTATCATTTTGCCTTATCAAGAGGAGTCAAGCGGAATTGTAAATAATAAACGTCACATCTATCGGTTGCTATGCTTGAAGTTTTGAAAACTGTCATCTATTTAACGTTTATCTCGGATGGTTTCACTCTGCAAATGGTAAGCAGGCCTGAGTCCAACTCGATTAAAAAAATCAAATACATAAGATACGTGACGGACCCTAAAGGGTAGTTACCTGGCGTTCTGAAATGAATATCCGTCTTTAGAAATGGGCCATAACCCATTGCGTTCCATGCCTGCAGATTCAGCAAATAATTGGTTAGCTGTTTCAGATTAACAATGCGAGCATGCGTCTTACTGGTTGTGATAACAATCTTTTCTTTGTTTGATCTGATGATCAAACGATACCGATCCACAAAGTCCACAGCGTTCTCATAAAATGGTGAAGTCCAGTTTAAAACCACGTGAGACCAACTCAGAGATATTATGGTAATATTTCGTGGAGGATCTGCAAGTTTAAGAAAAATGAAAAAAAATTGCACAAATTTTTGCAAATTAATTTATTACTCAGTTTTGTTGATGTACTGATATATGAGATACTTCCCTATGTAATGGGGTAACGTCTCGTATAGAGTCGTCCCGGTATTAATTCAAAAGGCCCCCTTGGAAACTAGATGTGTATAAGCTCTACCGTTTTAGGATGACTAAAGCAGTAAAAGACAAACCAACGAGCCTACAGGAATACATTCAAGGGCAATCAAGCAAAAATTTTTCGGAAGATGCATCGTTCTGTTGAAAACAAGTGGTACGTTTTAAGTTCTTTTAAGGAATTTTTTTCTGTTTTTTTTCCTGGCAAGATGGTCGTGGGAATTATTTCTGCTCCTAAGAAGCAACAAAACGTAACATAGTGATCCAACAACAGCCCCGCAAGCATAAATAAAATTGTGGCATATAAATATAGAACAGGTTCGACTGTATAACACATAACCGTGCTATCCGTAATGTGAAGGTTATGTTTTGGGTGATGCAGAAGAAAAACACAATTTTTTGCACAGGATTTAAAAAACAAATAAAAGAAAGAAAGAAAGAAAGAAGTAAACAAATAGCAAACAAACAAACAAGCATGCAAAATCAACGAACTGAACAAGACTATGGTGTTAGGATGTAAAAAAAATAGGGAACAATCAATACATACCGATAATAGGAATGAGAGGAATTTTTCGAGCCACATAAGCCATAACATAAAATTTGTGTTTCAGAGGGATGTTCTTTATAGAATAAACACAAGTCGTTGCATTCCCATCGTACACCTCTTTCATGTCCTCTGTTCGTTTTGAACTCTTCCACTTCACAAAAGCTCGGTAAGAAAACTCCTTGTACTTGTCACGTGGCTTTTTCCATGTGACTCGTATGGTGCGAGGTCCTATGAATGCTGGGAATATTTCTTTCACTGATGTCTTATCTGTACAGTGAATAGCAATTTGTATTAATTGCCTGCGAAAACATAATATGAAACCGTTTGGGTAGATATTGGATTATCACTTTAATACTATTGAAAAGAAAGAAAAAAGAATAAACAGAGTTTTCTCTCCCTCTGATAAACTCTTCCTCAGGTAATGATTACGCTATACGAATTTACGGTTCAATAGAAAGGAAACCTCATCTACACGAGAAATATGGATGGGTATTGCAAACTGCATTCTTAACCAAACACGATCAAAAACAAGTTCAAGTGAAGAATTTCGTTTCACCTATTCTTTTGGGTCCATCTAGGCCCCTTTATCAAATGTCATTTAAAATCCAATTCAACTTTATTTCATTCAAAAAATTAAATTTTGACAGGGCTTGTAAGTGAAAAATGCCTGCTTAGATCGTCCATTGAGAATATACACTTTCTAGCAATTCATTTCGCAATTTTGAAAAGTCTTTTTTTTTTAAGTAAAGCCCCATCAAGTGAAGGGAGAGGGGGGAGGGGAATGCCATCTTTTGTAAGATTTTTCTCCAATTTCTTTACAATGAATGTTTTTCCTGCTCATGCAGTACCTTACATTTTAGTAATCGTTTATCAGTTAGACACATTATGGCAAAGGTTTTTGGGTTACGAGAGACGACGTCATATTCATGCAGTATGAGGTTAACCTACTTTTGAATAAAAATGCATGTTTTCATCCTTTGTGGTGAAAAAAATTGTAAAATTACGTTTTTTTTGTCGTAAAGCATTACCTCCAAGAAACATGATCGGACAGTCGGACAGGAAGGTACTGATAGCTTAGTCTGAACTCGAGAGAACGACAGAAATCGAACCTAAAGGATTCATTAATTGGTTATTTTTCTACATTTTCTGTTGGCACTTTAATTTAGGGAACATACACCAGTTATTTCGAATGGTCGTATTAAAGGTGGGAGGGGGGGGGGGCGGTAAAGTTATGAAGGAAAGAATGATTTCGAACCCCAAGGGTTACTCGTTAGTTAAATTAACAAGGGTTTTCATAGAAAAGGATAACCGAGCTTTCTTTCGGGTCGCAAAAATGTGGTCGTATTAAAGGTGTGGTAGTTTAAGGAAGGTTCTTCTGCACCGTTCACGCAAAAGCATTCAATCTGGTATGTTTACTTACAATAAAGTGTATAGCAAATTTGCCTTTCTTACCATCATAATCCGTTTTCACTGTTGCTAAGGCTGGCGTGCTATCCAGAAACCGCTTATCACCA
>OZ034976.1:17785131-17987631 GCA_964030785.1 Siderastrea siderea | reverse complement strand
GCTAGATGAGGCCAAGTTATAGTGTCCGTTGTCCGCATTACAGGGGTACCATTTTCAGTTTTCATCTGTTTTTTTTTTGTTTGTTTGAAAAAAAAAAGAAGAAGAAAGGGGTTTTTTTCCACATCAAGCGAACTGCCCGTTAATATTGAGGGTTCCAAGTTAAAGTTCAGGTATCCACAACCAGAGATTTTCGTTTCACCTGAGCCCCGAGATCAAGTACATGCATACTCTACTTACTGGCCTCCGTCAGGTGAGCTTCTGTTTCTATACATTTCTAATGCAAGAGGTTGGAAGGATAATTGATCCAACGTCAAGACATTTTTATGTGATTATCATAACATACGTACGGGTGACTAAGTGGTTAGCGCTTTTTACTGGTCATTTAATTTAACTTCGAAAATTTTCCAGCGTTTAAATTTCAGACAAAACTAATCTTCCGAAAATAAAGCATCCAAACAATAAAATGTCTGATCTTTAGAACTCATTACCACGATAAGAAATGATGCATGTAACCTAGACTGCGAGTAGTCTCTAATTTTGGCGATGGCGATTATGGGGCGGGCGAAATACACACACGCGCGCGCGCGAAATTTCGAGAAGACGCGACGCGAGGGGAGCGCCAAAAAATTTTTGGCGCTCCCCTCGCGTCGCGTCTCCTCGAAATTTAGCGCACGCGCGTGTGTGTGTTTCGCCCGCCCTACAAGCGATCGCCAAAATTAGAGACTACTCGCAGTCTACATGTAACCATTCCTTTATTACATTAACAAAAACTAAGTATAGAAGAGTTTCAAACTCTGTATACATCGATGACAAAGTTCTTTGAATCTGATCATGGCTACATGTAAAAATAGTTTAAACTAAATTGTTGGTCTTTAAAAACTGTCCCTGATAATCGCCCTATGCAAATGTTGTTGTGGAGATACAGATTTTGTTTGGTGTTTGTTTTTACAAAGGTGGCTCGACCTGACGACATTTCCTTTGTACTTTTGTCTACAAAGGTCGATGTTGAAATCACCATGACGTCTATATGGTGAAATCTTCGACATTTCTTATGTCTTGTAGGGTCGTTGTATCTACTAAACCATAAAACCAACATGGCAATCTCATAGGATCTGAGCTCGAACATAACTAAAGTTTGTTCACGATGTTGTCAGAGTAGTAAGGGTACTGAGAATTTAACAAAAATTATCCTTACAGCTCAGTTGGCACCCCATACGTAACAAGGTTACTGTATGCTGTTATGGAGGCAAGCTGGGTTTACAGGATTCAAATAGATGTTATCATCGATAACGTAGAAATCAGTGCGGTGACGAACAACTGAGCAACAATTATTGCACACGCTGGGATTTAATAAATGAGAGTAACGAAGCTCAATCATCCGTTAAAGTAAACATGCTAATATCAAAAGATAATTCTACAAACAAGCTAGTGATCATTTAACATCAGTTGGATGAACTTGAATGAGTGTTTAAGCTGATCTATATAATGAATTTTATATTTCAATCTTGAAATAGAGTGAACACATGATTTGACTAAAATGCACTCAAAGCTGCTCAACGTTGAAGTGTTGTAAAATGTTTTACAAAAGCTTTTGAAAAACGGCGACCCACTCATAAGGTTTATAATTCATGCAAATAATACAAACAAAATGCGGCAAAACGATAGATGAATTAGGTGAACCTACGTATAAACATTCCTATCAATTTTAATCATTTAATTTTTCCAGCATAGAAGTGATTCGTAAATAACTCAGTAAAAACCTCCACGACTAGTCCAAATCGAAACTTGTTGAATAATATGTTCATTATGTCCGCAGGTCTACGTTGGCACGAACAAAGCATCTAGTATTTTTAGCTAAAATTATGAAATAAATCAGTAATGTCTGGCTTGGTCTAGATCTGCCGCTTTATTAACTCGATGGCAAAATAAGTGAAACAGAAAATGGCAATTTAATACAACATAGTGCTTTATACAAGATTCTTCCATTCAAAAATGAAACAAAATTGACGAAGATTTCTTCTATTCCACGGCGAAACGAAGATAGTTTTGTTAATTCGTAGTGTTTTTGAACACATACCTGTATTTCCTTCGCACTGCAGAAACGTTACAAGCAATACATAGCAGGCAAATACAACCATCTTCATCCCGTGACTCAATTCACTGTAGAGCATATTCCCTGTTAATATTGAAATAAGCACTTTAATCACGTACCTTCGCCACCAAACGAGAAATAAATAATCAAAAATATTTAATGTCAAAATAGAAGTAAACTGATTTGTGAAACGATTTTCAGTGTCGCGTTTTTAAAGTAGCTTTGGTAAAGTACTGACCTGAAGTCCTACTAAGTTAAGTAGCGTCAAATGAGCGAGAAAATGTAAAACCATCAACGCTGAAATAAATAATTGAAGCAACGACTGGCCACAACAGAAGTGCAGTGAAAAATGATGATTTTCGCTGCTCTCTACTTTGGGATGCTTTCGATGAGTGTTTCTTGATCTTTGCCGACGGACTGTTTTGTAGATCTTTTGTACTTGTTTAAAAGATGTGAAAAGACATTATCTTGCAGAGAAAGTTGTAACACATAGCTCAGTAACCTACGAATAACTTAAACAGTTGAATACACAACAGCATAGCGATGCTAGTTAGTAATGCGCATTTGGCCTTTTGACCCCAGGCTTTAGAAATGTCTTTTATTTGCGGTTTTCGCCTAACAGATTGAATAGCATTATCGGATTGTTTTTCAAACGAGCGTACGCAAGTCTCTGATGTTGCAATCGATACGAAACATGTTTTGTTTAATTTCATCTGACGTACACCGCAAACAAGTTGCCCGGGGGCGACTCGTGTGTTATCGTGGTACAGTTTATCCTAACGCCTGTCATTTTATTTTTTTGGGGGGTTGGATCCGCGCCAAAGTATGTAAAATTGACCATGAGTAAAGTTTTCGTTTTTTTTTAAATGCTCCCGAAGATTCCATTGCAGTCCAAGAACTTTTTTTTTTCATAAATAACAAGGTATTACTAATGATTGTTTCAATGGGGTACACTTATAAAGAAATAAGGCCAAGGATCTGCCGGTTTGGGACCCGAATGAATGAATGAATGAATGAATGAATGAATGAATGAATGAATGAATGAATGAATGAATGAATGAATGAATGAATGAATGAATGAATGAATGAATGAATGAATGAATGAATGAATGAATGAATGAATGAATGAATGAATGAATGAATGAATGAATGAATGAATGAATGAATGAATGAATGAATGAATGATGGATGGATGGTAACATTATTGCGTTATTATTGCCTGAGGCGTAACAAATTAAGGGCACAATTCGGTTACACCCCCTGCTAGATGTGAAAGCACACCACGAAATTGCCTAAATGACATTTTCAGTAATAACGGTTACATTAAACCGATTGAAGTACCGGTTCGGTCACAGCAATATTTTGTGCTTGTTAACCAAAAAAGAAAGCAAAAAACCTTATAAGTTGTACAAGGACAGGCTGGGCTTACGGTTATCATGACATAAAATAATACTTCATGATCAGATGATTTTTGTTTACTGTAGTTTTTGAAAAGCTCGATTGACGTCTGTTTGGGGTGGTTGTTGTTGTTGTTGTTGTTGTTGTTGGGTTGTTGTTGCTGTTGATGTTGTTGTTTTTTAACAAACCCTCTTTTATTTGCTTTATCTTTATTTGCTTATCCGCCTTATCTTTAAGGAAAAATGACGCTTATAAGCTATAGTAGCTAGTCTACTTAACATAATGATTACTGTCAAGAAACAAAAATCAATTCAAGTCAAAAACATGGCGAATGCGGCTGAGGCCGTAGACTGAGAACAGGCGAAGAAAGCATTGTCTGTGATGTTATAGCTAAGGATCTCTGTCTACGAAAATAAAGAGACCCAGAGGCCAAACGTAGTGATCATTACTTACAACCACAAAAATTTATTTGGCGCAAAGCGTGGAATGCCCATTCAGCCAAGTTTCGATCAGCGAATCACAAAAGAGATATTCGGAAGACTGTTTGACGAGTCGGATGAGCAATCGCTGCCCTTATATTGTCATACCGTGCATTTCATTTATAAACAACAGGGATTTACACGTAAGTACACAGTATCCTCTCAATTCAAATACGTTATACGGAGATTTGCCATATTTTGCATAATTGGATCATTCAATGCACTTATAGACCTTATATATGATACGCATTATTGGTTTTCTTAAAAATGCCAAGTATTTCCAACACTCAAGGTCCGTCTGTCACTCATAGTACGGCTGATTATCGACTGACCCACATATGCTGTTAGTAGTGCTGATGTGGGTAAACAAATGCATGACGGAGTGTCATTTGATGAGACTATAAATACCTCTTTTTTCGAGGAAGCGTAATAAGACATGGCTTTCTTTTTTTCCTACTTTAATTCTGCATTGTTATTTTATGTGTGGTAAATAGTTCAACATTCCAGAGGACTTGATTAGTGGCATGAAAGTCATACTGGTCTTTTGCACTAGACTGGACATACACATGGTATTTCCATCACGTTCTGGTAGCCAAGCATTTTTAAACAAGATGCCCTGAGCGAAAACTCGCTGGTTGAGCCTTCGCTTCACCCAGGATACAAGTGTGACTACCTGATCTAATTATTCACATCAGTCAATTTATGGTATCTGATTAGCACACATTCGAGTGCATGAATCATCTTATAGCAAAAGGTCAGCATTGAAACTCTCTTTGTTGCTCCTACTTGTGAGAATTTCACTTTCATCAAATAAGTGAACCGCTGGTAAGTATAAACAGTTTTCAAAAAAAAGTTTCAATTTGTCTACTAGCAAAATACGAAATAAATCGTCCTGGAACATGGCGTTCTTGATCCCTTATCTCGGTTTTCTTTGAATTTTAATTCGTGTGCGCAACAGTCTTAAAGTAGCATCTAATTACCTTTTGTAAGTGTAGTCATACACCCTGTTAAAGTCATCACGCTGCGAAGTAGCATTCCCTGCGAAGAAGTTCCCACACTCTTATTGGTTTTTCAGTTTGTTCATTATTTATTATTATTAATTTTTTTGACCGACATTTCGATCGCCCTTCTTTCACAAGAGAGAGAGGGTAATTTAAAAGTAAAGTTTCCATTGAGGTGGCTTGCTCAAGTGTTGCCATAATTAAGTTTTTTAGAGTGTTCTGCTATATCTGAATTGGGCCCTACGGGTTCTTCCCAGAGATCAGGGCCAACCAGACGAGTGCTGTCAACCTAGTGATGAGGGAAACGATACTAAGTCAATCACAGGTCACGGCCACTCAACACGCCTGTAATCTCATTCATTACATATTATGTGTCTTGTATTATAACAGCTGCTGACCCTATCAATGCATAGCACTCTTAAGGCCATCAGCATCAGCCAAGGCTTACTGGTAATCGCATCCAAATGATATGAGAACGGAAGGAAACGGAAACGAAACACGTTTAAAGTTGAAAGATGAAATAGTCAACAATGACACGAGCGTGGGACAAAGAAAAAATCTGAGTTCCCGACAGGAATCGAACCCATGACCTCCCGAACACCGGGCGGGCGCTCTATCCACAGAGCTACGAGAACTCATGGAGAGCGAGGCCCTTTTTTTATCTCCATGAGTTCTCGTAGCTCAGTGGATAGAGCGCCCGCCCGGTGTTAGGGAGGTCATGGGTTCGATTCCTGTCGGGGACTCAGATTTTTTCTTTGTCCCACGCTCATGTCATTGTTGACTATTTCATCTTTCACATTTAATTTACCGAGCTGAAAATTCGCCATCACTTTCATTTATCACTTTTAAAGTTGTCATGTGGTTTTTGCGTATTCTACAGTGATTAAATTAAGCGAATATGGCAGTGTTTCATTGCTCATTCGAAAGGCTACTAAATAATTAGGTCACTGAGCTGTGTTTATTTTTAATGAATATATTCATTGTACTCGATTATTTCATTTCTATCATTATATCTTATGATTAATTAAAGCCAAGGACATAGATTGCTTCAACTACATTAAGTGGAGAATTTTCCTGTGAGGATCATACAACAAGTAATCTAGTAGTCTAGTTTTAAATTTTAAGGTTTGGACTTGGAAGCCTTTAGCTGAGATGTCATGACACAAACAGGATTGCATGCACTTCCTCTCTCTGCTGTACCGGTAGTGCCTTTATATGATAGGCAAGCCTTTTAGTTCATGATTCCTAAACCATAGTGATTAACCTGATAACATTAAATGAATGTAACGAAACATGTCAACGAGAAAACAAAAAAGCCTGATTAAAAGGACACTACTGCCGATTCCCTTCACGTGGACAAACTCTCCTTTGGTAATGATTAAAACGGATGTTATGGAGCCATCACTTTACATTTTTTAACTAGTATGAGGTACAGTTTTGATAAACATAACTCTGCAATCACTGTAATTTCCTAATCACTCAACACTGAATATTGGATTTTCAATCCAAATGACTTTGTCATATTGTTATGTTTTCAGTCTGAAACCTGTTCACGCCCAAGCTAAGAACTTGTGAATTTTGCCTATTGAACATCTTTTTCACCAGACTAAGTAGTTGGTGAAAAAGATGTGAATTCAATAGGCAAAATTCACAAGTTTTTAGCTTATGTTTTTAAAAACATAACGTGCACCTAGAACCACCATAATAATCAATACGTAGTCGCCTTACATTTCTTCTTTGAATTAAAACCGGATCAAATTGAGTTGCCACGGAAAACTAGGAGTTGTTGAAGTTCAAATCGAAGATATACCTCATAAAATGCCTTTGAAGAAGGGTAAAGACCAGTAGATAATGACTCTCATACCAAAACAGAGGAGAGCGTATAATGTGCTGTTGTGTATTATGTTCGTTTTACGTACACATTCCTAATATAATTGTCGTCTAGCTATAATTTGAACAGTAACGCGTACATTAAACACGTCCTCAGAAAGTCACCTGTCAATTTTTCAGACGGTTCAATGATATTGTACAGTCTATGTAAATTAGTAAGCAGTTTGTTTTTCTTACCCAGTTGTTATGTTGATACTCCCTTGTATTAGGTCCTTTACAACTGATTTATCTCAGTATCGTTTGATCATTCAAAAATGAATTCAGCTATTTATTGATGGCACTGCAAACATCTAAATCTTGTTAGTGAAACTTAATAACCGGATTTCATTACATTTTTACATCAATTACTAGGCGTGTTTGAAAACTTTTCATATCATCAATAGTTTTGCGGTTACGTTCAAACTTAAAAATATGTATAATATATATATATATATATATATATATATATATATATATATATATATATATATATTATATATATATAGAAATAAATAAATAAATAAATAAATAAATAACACAGGAACACAATGTTCTGAGCAGAAGTCCACTTGGATCACAGATGGCCCATTAAGCAGCTTAATTAAAGAACACTATTATAAAGTCCCGCAGGTCACCCCAAGAAAACATGGTCCGGACGCTGTAAAATTTTGTGTCCAGCCCTACTAATATATATAGCTAGGGTAACCTTAGCTCGCGGTGCTCAACCCATTCACCGCTTTCAGCCGAAAACCGCTTCACTTAGTGACTAGAGTACCCGTTTTCATTTCGATCTCTAATACTTACCCCCCTCAGCTTTAACCCCCTCACTTTTAGGTGCCATTTAAAAATAATAATAAAATAAAATAAATAAAAACGTTGGAGAATTCGTTAGTTTCAGGTTAATCAGTTCCCAGTTTTGTCCAGTTACATCTAATTTTCATATGGACCAAACAGGCACGGAATCCTCGAGCTCCAAGTGTTCAAATCGCCTTGCCCTAGATCGGCTTGATTAGTTGAAAATCGCATGCGTTCTAGGGGACTCCCGAAGAGTTTTAACATGCTCGGGTTTTATATGTCACTTGAATCGATGAAAGTTGACACTCTCGCTCTCGTTTGGCCTCCAACTCTGCGTTAACTGGCATTGACTCTTTTCTGCTCTTAAAGAGTTTGGAGTTTTGTTGACTTTCGTTCTTGTCTGGCCCGGGCATTACGGACATTACAGTCGTTACTTCTCCAAGCTTCTCTATACATGTAAACTTTGCCTCTAGAATAGCTGCCGAAAGATCTCTTTCCTTCAGTTCTAACGATGATTGATAAGGCGTTTTGTAGTTAGGGCATACCGACAGACTGACTTTGGTGAAATATATATTTCAAGATACTAACCTCAGTTTTCTTAGTTGGGGTATTCTGTAATGATAAACTGATATTGTATAGTTTTGCTTGTACAAGTCTTAAGAAAAATGTTTTTGGTCTACGAAGAGGTTCATACCTTAGCGGCTTCGTCTTAAAATGTGAGTAGAGATCAAAGAAAATGTCAGATGCATTGTTAGTTACTTAAGAAAAGAAGGTTTTCGCGTGAGGCTTCCCTCGCACGCCACCCTTCACACTTGAGCAATCGAGTTAGTGTAGCTACCCCTCCCCCCAACTTTAAAAAAAGGTCGCGCGGACCCTTTCATAACTATTGGAAATCAACTTATTTTTCCCAAAATGTATCACAACAAGTGGCATACGTATTCAAAGCGAACTCCGACGCCTATATTTCTCACGCAGAATTTCAGCAAAAGTACTTTAACCCATGTCCACTTTACTTCTTGTAATAAAAACTAACCCCAAAACTGCTTCTTAAATCTTCCTTTTTGCATCGTCACAATATTAATATTAGATTTTTTCGGTTCAGTTTCCGTCGTATAGAAAGACTGGGCAATAAAGCGTGATCACTGCAAAAGAAAAAATAAACGCGAACCGAAGCAAGGAACGCAAATACACATGGCGAAACAAAACAAGCAAATGATACATGCATATACACCTCGTTCTTTTAATGTGAGACAATACGCCGATTAAAATTTCACTTCTTTATGATAAAAACGCGATCCCATGCAGGAAACACAAATAAACATGTGAGAGGAAACAAGCAAACGCGAACCCGCCGAAAGAGAGCTGCAGGTCAATAACGCATAGTGTGTGCGAAAAAAAAAAGCAGGACATGAGTATTGTTTGTTCTATAAGCGAAGGCGTCGAAACGGGAAGACAGGCCAAGACAGGCAATTGCGCCCTGAACGACATTAACATATATTTTTTCCCTACAAAACTGCCACGCGACAAACACACAAGCCAAAGTAGGCAGTGCATGTGGAACAAAACAATTTAACATGACTGAATGAAAATTATGAACGGAAACATGGAATGAATTGGTAACAGTTTTCATGTTGGTCATTAGCTTTTATTGAACCTGTTGGATGGCTCCTGAAGGAGTCGTTTGTTTGGAAAAAGGCTTGAGTACGGGGGGGGGGGGGGGGGCGGAGGGGGTTAACCTTGGCTACTTCGACCTTGGTTCAGGTAAATGATCCTTTTGTAATCGGCATCGTTGTAAAGCCACGAGGTCCTTTTGTTTTCGACGTCGTTTAGGATAAGTTGAATCTGCCTTGCTCTTTTTTCTGTCTTCTCCGGTGCCCATGACTACAACAGCATGCAGGATCCACGTGATACACCAAGTCAGGGGAACAACCATTCTCCAAACAAAACAGTAGCAGTTTGTCCCCAGTTGATGCCCCCGGGGGGTACTCCCATTAATAACCTATACAGGTGAGCGCCGTTGTCAAGGGTATGGTTTTCAAGCAGTTTGGTCTGGGTAGGATATAATATATAGATTTAGCCAAGCCTAAAAGCGGAGCCCCCTCTTTTTGTTTTGTTTGTTTGTTTGTTTGTTTTTTGCTTTTTTGCTGGCAGTTATTAATTTGTGAAAATACTCTCATTCAAGTCGTTAAATTAGAAAAAAAAAAAGAAAAAACAAAAGAAAAAAATTTACTACCCTCGCTGAGAACCGAACCCAGGTCGTCGGCGTCTGAAGCTGGATGTTAATCTCCTATGCCATGAGCGGTTACTGGCACCTTTGAGGTTAATTTTAATACTTATTTCTTCCTTTGTGACAAGCTGCCTATCAGCATGAAAATGCTGGTGTTTTTCCTGGCAAAATGTGTTCGGAACGCGGTAAAAACCATGGTTGTGGTCAGAAAAAACCAAAAAGCACTAGCTCTGCTATATTTGGCGTCGAAACCGCTGCCAAAAGCTGCGAACTCAAGCGGTGTGTCGACCGAGTTCGAACAGAACCGACGAGGCAAATTTGAACTTTTCCCCTGAACTTTATCGCCTAATTTTTTTCGCCTAAATTAAACTTTTCCCCTTCCACCAAAAAGACAACTGAGCATTCTTGTGAACTTTTTTTTTTCATTAACAAATTTGTTTTTGACTTTTGTTGTCCTTGCTTGTTTTGCTACAACGCGGGTCAACATGCGATTTCGCGCCAAAAACACACGGGATTCAGCACAGGGTTATATCCAGTGTATGAAGTGTATTGGTAACCCTGTGGTGCGGACGGACGGACGTACGGACGGACGGTCACGTGACTATTACGTCACTACCAAAATTTCTTGGCTTGATAGGTTACCAAATTTCCTTAGCAATGGAGCTCCGCTGACGCGCTAGCCCGCTGGCTCCGCTATAAAAGTCAGGGAATTTTGGTATAGAATAGGGTATAAATTACCGGGAAACTGTAAGTGGTGTCAAAAATGTAGTCCAAAATAGGGTTTGAAATACTCGGAAATCAATGGAAATTCAATCACGGGAACGTTGTTGATCGACAGACGGTTTCCCATTGAAGACATTATGTGGTAATATTTCTGATAGATAGCTGGAAGATAGCTAGTCTGGGCAAGAGAAGGGATTTTTTTATTATTTTTGGCGTCTAGTCTAAGATAGGGTTGCAAAATAGAGCTGAAACTGGCCTGGTATAGTACCCCACCTCCCTCCCCCCCCCCCCCCCCCTCACCTCGAGGATATTTCTTAAAACGGGCAAAAAAATGACGCATGTTTGTTTGAACTAAGACGAGGGTCTGGAGAACGTCGAACTGGGTGGCACAGGCCCAATACAAATTACGAGAACTCACAGAGGTTTCATCACTGAGCAGATATAACTCAGCAAATAGACACTTAAAAATAGAATCACTACACAGTTACTTTAACAGATCCGTCAACACACAATGAATATCCTGCTGACCGCACTGCTTGACAACACTTCTTATCTAACTTTTTTGTGTAATGAATCTTCATTAACACAAGAGACACTTATCATAACAATGTGCAGACAAAAATAAGACTAAATTAAGATACAGGACAACACAACACTAACTAGTTTGTAGTAGACGCTAATACACCTAATTGTACCTAAATTACTGTAAACATATTCATACTGTTACATCTAGATTTCGGTTAACATACGCTTGGGCTGGACCTAATATACTGGCTGAATTTCGCTTTGAAAAGTTAAGGTATAAACATTAGATGGTGGTGATCTAAACAAATGGTGACCACCTTTTAATGAAAGACTTAGTTATGTTAGATAATACTGCTAGATATCTTTGAAGGTCTATCTTCTCTCGCACCAGGGCAATAAAGTCCGCAAACTGGTATCTCGACTCGTTAAAGGCGCATTTACAAAGGAAATATTTACCAATGAGAATAAGATGGTTCAGGGTTAAAAGAGATGTAAAATCCTGTAGTGCACCATACATGATTTCATATTTTGTGAGGACGGGTTTTTTTCTTGCAAATCTGATACCGGGTACTATTGAATAAAGTCCGACCAGAAAGAACTTGCGACAGGGCAGATGACAAAAAGGTGGAGGGTGGTCTGTTCAGTATTTACACAAAACGGGCAGTCAGGTGCATGGCTTCACCTTTTTCATTTTGTGCAGCAAGCTATTGCTGAAAAGTATGTTGTGAATAATTTTGTCTTGGAAAATCGCCAGTTTTATTTCCTTCGTTCTACGGAAGGGTAGAGAGTAGATAATGCGCCGTTTGCTTGCATCACAACCACACTCAATTAACCTTTTTTCAGATGTGGGAGGAGGGGGGTTTTTGCGGTTAATGACCAAATTGTAAAGATCTTTACAGGTTAGCTTGTCGATGGTAAGCTGAGAAGTCGGAGTCTCTTGGGAATCTTGCACGTCGTTTCCACTGACGAGGAATTGTAGCTAATAAGCCAGAATATTGCAAAAAGCTGTATTTTTGGTTAAATTTGCGCTGAACACTATCGAAGGAAAGGAAACTGTTTTCGGAAACATTCATAAGGCAAGAGAGATTTTGTACGCCGTTACTGTTCCAGTTTTGATAAAACACAGATGTCTTCTTTATTTTTATGAATCTGTTATTCCAGATAGTTTGATTGAGTACCTCTTCGTTATTATTTGGAACATGAGTGTTAAGTTCTTGCCAGTACGTGATTATATTTTTGTAGAAGGTCGGGGGCAGATCACTTAGTTTTAAGAACTTCACGTCATAGTCACAGCAAAAAAGAAGAATACCACCAACATTCGACAGAAGTGATAACGGGATGATTTTCCATGGGAAGCGTTCAGTAGAACAAAGACGTTTCACAGAACACAATTTTATAGCCTTATCAAACAGTGTTAAGTCAGTCATGTTTACGTCCCCTTCTTCTTTTCGTTTCATCGGTGTGTTTTTTTTATCTTGGGGTGCTTGTATTTCCATATGTAATCGTGTATTATTTTATTGACCTCTTCAGTGAATGACTCAGGCAGCTGGAAATGTTACTAGAAAAAAAACACGAATCCATTGTCGAAGTTGGGGACCGAAGTTAAACGCCTCTAAGCGTTTCTGCAGGTAATTTCTTTCAATGGTATCAAAGGCCTTTTTGAATTCGAGGAAATCGCTGCACCGGGTAAATTCTTCCGCTTTGTGTATAACATTGTGTCTAAAATTAATGGAATACATTCCTCTATATACCTCCCTTTCATGTATCCTGTTTGACAAGGATGAATGATTGATGGTAATACTTTTTCTAGGCGCACGGCAATGGCTTTCGTAGCGATTTTGTGATCGGTGTTTAAAAGGGAAATGGGTCTCCAATTCTTGAAATGTTCTAGGTTTTTGTTCTTCTTTGGGATCAGCGATATGATTCCGAGTCTATGGGAGATTGATAAACATCTTTTGTCGAACGCATAACTGAAACTGTCGACAACAAATTTGCCAACAATGTTCCAGAAAAATCGATAAAATTCAATTGTAAAGCCATCGGATCCTGGCTTTTTATCATTGCTGAAACTACTGAGTACATTTGCACATTCCTCCAGGGTTAGTAGCCCTTCACAGCTGTCCGATGCCCCACTTTGGAGCGGTGTTAGCTCGTCTGAATAAAAAAAAACTTAAGGAGGTGTCATATGGATTGGGGCTTTTGGATTCGTAAATTTCCTTAAAAATCTTTGCTTTTTCTTTTTTTAAGAATTTCTTTGGGACTTGCGACAGTGGTATTGTTTTGTTTCTTTAAAGAAGTAGTATGTTTTTTTTCCTGTGGTTTCGTTTTTCGAGGTTGTAAAATATTTTCAGTTCTTCTCTCCGAATTCATACTAACGAGCTTTGCTGCGGATGATCATTCCTCAAGTCCTGGCAGCAGTTATTTTTGCAAGTTTGTTTTTGACACGATCCAATTCGACTTTGATGGACTCATTAAAGTTCAAACATAACTGGCAGAGAATTAAATCTAGCTAGTAAGTTTTTTCTTCGTCTATCTTTTGTTTAGCTTTTGGTTTTCTAAAAATGATTGTTGTCGCTCTAATTTCCATTTTAATCATCTCTCAAAGGAGTCCCTTGTCTTTAAGTTCCAGATACTTAGTCACGAATTCAGGTATACTTTTTGTGACAAGTTCAACGTAGGTGCTATCCGTTAGCAGCTAGTTATTAAATTTCCAAAAGCCGGGGCCGCGCTTAGTTTGTTGCTTTTCAGTGTGCACAGATAAGCAAAGTGCAGAATGATCTGAAAATATGGTCGCTACTAGTTTGACACCGGCAATTAAAGATTGTAAACTCTTTGATAAAAAGAAGTAGTCGAGTCTGCATTGAATTTTCAGAGAGGGATTACTCCAATTAAATCCAGGAACATTTGGGTTTCTTCGTCTCCACGTGTCAACGAGGTTATAAGTTGTTAAAAGTGTGTTCAGTTCATGGATGACCACTTTTTTCTGCCCAAAGGAACGCCCACCTTGTTTGTCGCTTTTGTTGAAAGCACAACTCAAATCGCCACTAAGTACTATATGTTCATTTGCATATTGGTTCATGATAGTGTTAGACAAGTCCCTAAGGAAATGTACTTGATGCGTTTGGTCGTTTGGTGCGTAAATATTCAGCAATATAATTTTCGTTTTGTCAAATATAGCTTCCGTTAAAATACATCTGACGTTTTTATCAGCAATAATATTATTGATGGTTACATCTAGCCGTGGCTTGAAAAGGATCATCACTCCACGACTTTGGGTGGAGCTGTGACTGGCGCAAATTTTACCGCCCCACTCATTTTCCCAACATTTAATTGTCTGTGCGGAAGAATACGTTTCTTGGACTAAAATTACGTCGGAGTTTTGTTGGTGAAGCTGAGTAAACAGTTTCCTACGTTTGGAGGTTTTGTTTAACCCTCTCACATTTAGTGATGTTATTCTAACAGTCATGTACGTAGGATTAGAAAGGTGAACAGGAAAGCCGAGCATGTTAATTCGCGGATCCTAGAGCCCTGGCGGGGGTAGAAATGTCAGAATAATACGTTTTGGAGTTGAGTTCTGCAAGTGGCCACATCAAAACAAAATCTCACTACAATTGAGAGTAACAACAAAGGAAGGTATTTGGAAGCGGCAAGAGAAAATAAGGGGAAGCGGACAGTACGGAAACGGAACATAAGATAAAGATCCTTATAGCGAACAAGAAACATATGAACTTATACAAAACAGATATCAGTACAAGTGATACACTACGAGTCGAAAGGCAAGCTATACGACGCCTAGTTGTTATTATGATTTTGCTTAGTAGAAAACTACTTGAAAATAACACAAAACCAAAAACAAGAAAGCGAAAAACAAATGGCAAATCAAACAAAAACAAGAGCGCAGACAAGATACGGGACAATGTGACTATCGAGGATTTACCTAATCGTTTCTTCGGCAGTTTGACTGGTGGGTATGAAGCTCAATGCTGGCCACCAAAATATAGTCCCGTTTAATTTTAGTGAGTTAACTTTAGCAGATCTAAAAGTCCATTAAACGTCCATACAACTATCAAGCTTCCGTCTCAGGGCCGCGGTAAAGCTACCCATCAATAATGAGTTTTTCTATCTTAAAATCGAGGTGACGCGCTTCTCTTGTTTGGCAGTCTTCAGCACGGGGTATAATTCTTTCTAATGTCCTCGACTTCTTTTGGAAAATCGTCAGGGATTCCCAGACTGTGGCCTTTCTTGAGATTTTTGATAAAGGACTTAATAAACGCCGTGTCGTGATAGTCCGACAACTTGAGAATAATAGGCCGTGGCTTGGCTGTATTCTGCGCGTTAGAAGATCATGACGACGTGATAGCCTATGCATGCACTCGGTCGAAACGAATACTTTCTTCATCTTCCCACGGAATCTTTAGGTCATTTAGTAGAAATTTCCTCAGCAGTTCTTCTGTATCTTTATTCAACTCATGCTCGTGTTCTGTTATTCCGAAGAATTTCAAGTCACCTCTGCGACTGTGACACTCGAGTTTTATGTGCCGACGCTGTAATTCGGCGAGTTCACATTCGACGCGTTAAAGGGAAGTTTCAATGGTTTTTTGTTATTCAGCAACCTCATTCTGCAAAGCTTTCACTTCAGTGTTATCTCAGTTTGGGAACTCTGAAGACTTTCTTGCACGCTCTTTTGTTCATCTTCGAGAGATTTAACTCGGCTCTTGTAGGTTTCAAGTTCAGGCATTAACTTTAAGAGTCTATTAAGCTTCTGGTCGATTTCGATGAGGCGAGAATTTGTTAACTTGCACTTTTGCACTGCTCTATGCCTCTCACTCATATCCTTATAGAGTACTGCTATAAAGTCTTCTTTGCCGAAACCTTTTAAACATTGTAGAGCGTTCTTTAGATCCTGAAACCTTCTACAGAGGGAACTCATTTTTATAAAGTAGTTAACTATAGTTATAATAAGACAAATGACAGCATCAGTTGATACCATAAAAATTCACCGTAAGTTTGTCATTTTTTTCGAGCCCGTGGAAATCTTTCCGCCGCAAAAACTTGGTAGTCAAACGAATCCAACTGTATCCATGGCAACAGTATTGAACTAATTTAGATTAGTATAATTTTAATGCTATATTCACCGCGCTACCCGGTGAATAAAACATTTCAAGGAGCGGCTGCTAAGCTAAGTTACTTTCTTTCGTGTGTTTTTTGTCAAGTTTTGGCCCCTTTCTTTTACTTTTTGATGTCCACATCTCAAAATTGTACTAAGGGGCCAACCATTTAAATTTCCTGCACAAGCCTATTGTCCAAAACAATTTCACGCACGTACAGTGGGCTGGAAAAAATATTCTGGCAAGATGTTTCCTGGGTTGACACATCGAACTTTATCAGCAGACTGTTAAAAGATTTTAGCATCTGGACTTGGGTAAGAGGGATTCTTTGCACAATGATGTTTTCCCCTCAGACTGCCTTTTTTTACATTTATAGCACCTGTGGTTACCAATCTTGATACATGTTTTCTGAACTTCAAGATCACGGCTGGTGTTGTGATTTGAAGAACAATGGATTCAGTGCACTCTAAATCAAGAATGCCAGAATAGCTGTTGGAACATGAAGTAAACTATATTAACTATCTATTTGACACAAAGCTGGAATGAGCTCTCCTGTAACATTAGCCTGAACGCTTGTCAAGTAAACGTGTAGGGATAGGAGGTGTGTCTTTTAATATAGAAAGTGTCGTATGCTTTGCATACTGTATGTATTCCCTGTCTTGTGGAATATTAGTAGAAATGCTCGTTACGTCCATAGACAAGGATTGTGTTCTCTGGAACTTTAGTCCTGTCAATGAAATTAATGGAGTCAGTTGACTGTATCAGTCTTTGAGATACGACTTCTGTTGTTGTGCTAACGGCTGGAGTAGTATGGCAACAAATGCTGATAACTTCTCTGTTAGACCTGAAACTCCCGAGGTCTCCCAAGTCGGTTTATGGATTTTCGTAAGGGTATAAAATACTGGAATTCGAGGCGGGTTTGGTGTTTGACAAAGCCATTTTTCAGTCATTTCGTTAATGTGGTGTTCATTGTGAAGTACTGTAATCAATTCTCGTACTTTACGGGATGTATCTTCAGCCATGGGTACTGCAAGAGGCCTCAGTAGTTTTCCATGTTCGGGCATGTTGTCTAATTGATTTGCCCCTCGTTTTTGTTCCAAGAAAGTCTGGGATGAAGCCCACATAAAGTTTGCAAGTGAGGAAAATGATGAGAAATCATCCAGTTTTGGCATGGATGTGATCTGGGGATATCTGTCATCATTGAAGCTAGGGAATGGTACCCATTAGCGCAGCAAGCGGCCGGAGCGCGGAGAGGCGGCTGTATTCCCAGGCTAGGTACCCATAAATTTGGTAGGATAAATGACGTGTCCAAAACAGTTCTTATTTTACCACATTCAAATGCCAGTGAAGAGAGAGTTGTGTCTCTTATAAGGAAAAACAAAACAGCTATCGGCAGCATCTCTCCAGGTGGACGATACGTTGGCCTTTTTGCTTACTATCAAAATGGCCTACAAAGAGTCATCTTTTGAACCACCTGCAGATTTTTCGGCTACTCTAAAGAAAGCTACTTGGAACTACAACAAAGAGCATCATCAACGCTGTTTTTCAGCGTTATGGCATGTTAATTTGACTTCTGGATAAGTCAGAATGTCAAGAAAGAGTTGATATTAGTCCAATTTAAAGAAAAGTTACTTTCGAAGGGTCACATTTCTGCTCAGAATAAAGGAAAACACGTCTTGGCTACTTCAAGTTTTCAAAATTTTCTGGGGGAGCATGCCCCCAGCCCCCCCTACAAAGATGATGCCGTCAAAAATCTCACTCTTTGCCAACAAAGCAACTTAAGAGCTCTGTGCAGATTATTTTGGGGCTTTGTAATGTGTTTTTCAGTTGCGAGTTGGATTTAAGCCTTTCTAGGTAGCTCTCTAAAGCAACTTATTGCTGTACTGGTGGTTATCAGTTTGATTTAACAAGGAAAGGATGTGGTTCATTATCTTCCCGTAAAATATGTACTGAAGGCGCATTCGCGCTATGCACTGTACTGTTCTGTAGCTCTATGCATGCACTATGTACTGTACTGTAGGCGCATTCGCCTTGCAAAATGATTAAAGTCCAGGAACAGGTCTGACTCCTTTCATCAGTGGGAAGGGGTCACCTCAATGTTTTACACGGAGCCGCTGAAGCTGAACTAACAACGATCCAGTGTGTTTTGGATAGGTGTAAGAAGCGTAGGTACATCTCACATAGCATTGATATCCAAGATCTTTTAGAAAAACAAGATAAGAAAATATGCACTAAAGTTATGGGTTTAGAGGGTCACCCGCTGTATAACATGTTGCCGGAGGTTAAGAACACCAAATACGAGCTTAGAAGAAAGTCGGCCGTGAAACCTAAAATAAACACGAAGCGCTTCATGAGCTCTTTTATTAACCGCCTTACTTTTAAATACAAATTAGCTGATTTATTTCATTAGAATAATAGTCTTAGTTCATGTAATGTAGCTTGCTTTTTACCATCAATTTTTGTAACATAGGATATGTGTTTTTATCTTATGAAATAAAGACTTATTATTATTACTTATTATTATTATTAAAGTTATTGCACTGTATTATAAAAGTCACTCAAAAACTCTTAGATAAAAATTAATATATTTGTTCAAAGTTTCTTTCACAGATCCTTAACCTTTTATAATTTGATTAATAATGAAGGCCTACTAACCCCATCCACACACCAAAAACAATTCCATGCAGAACGTTGGAGGGTGAAAAAAATATCTTGCAAGGACATACCCCGAGAAAAAAATTCATGAGAAATTAAGGGGTTGAAAAAAAAATTTATGCCTATACCAAATCACCCAACCCCCCCTTCAGAAGTTAAATGGTTGGCCCCTAAAACAATTATTTGCCTCAGGCTTAGTAAACTGATTGGCGAATACTTATTTTTTTAATTAAAAAAAGTTGAATTTATGCGAATTATACTGCAGTTAATAAAGCTAGATGTGCCAAAATCTTGCCAAAAATTTCAGTGTATGTTTATCACTTTGATGTCAACCCCAACATGTTTCAGTCCAACTACTCAGCATGAGGTCAGTTTTGTTGTTACAGAGAAATACTATTTTCTCGCAGCTGAGGTTATGACTTTCAGGCGACGTATAGGTAAATAAGTGGCCGGGTGTTAAGAAATCCATTTCTTGAACTAACCACTATAATACTTATCTGACTGATGCGTAATGCTGTCTTCAAGTTCTTATTCGTCTACGACTGCAGAGTTCACAAAACTCTTGCATTGTTGACGCTTTTGTTTCAAGCGTTGTGTGGAGTCAAATGTTGTCCTGTTGTTTCTTGACCGTCCTTGAGCCTTTCAACTGCATTTTAGGCAGATTTGGGTTTTCCTAAATCGGTAACCTTCGATCAGTGCACTCAGCAAGCGTCGTCGTATCAAATATCAAAATAGAGTATCAAAATTCTTTTTTCGTCTCTTTGTAAAAGAACAAATTATTCCATTCGTGTTTCCTGTTTTCTCTTGTTAAAACAATCCTTTCTACTATGTAACTCTTGAATAACAATCGCCAATAGACAGAAGACGCAAAAGGTGAATTGAGTGATACAACATATAATTTCATTTTTGGCCACGTCAGCAAAATCAAACATTGTACCATACAAGGTTATTATATAATCAAACTGCGAAGGGGACTGTGTACACTAGCTCGTAATCAACACGAATAAAATCACGATATGCTCCTGAAAGAAACATATCCTAAGAACTTACACATCGCTGTTCGCCTTGATTCTAACGCTATTTATCTTAAATTTTACCCCAACATATTTAGTGAATATTACTGAGCGTAAAATAATCGATAAACGACACAAGTTGTCTCTCTAAAATGAGCGGGAAGCCCAGACACCGTATAGTTTTCTGATTCACCAGCGCCTAAAAATAACGAAAGTGTCTCGACATAGCCCGATGATACAGGGAAGTTCCCGCTCTTTTGGGAATACCAAAGAACTGGCGAACATCAGCGAATTTACACAACAGCTCACGAAAAATAACCACAGGAATGTGCTCAGGAATGGGCTAACTCCACTATAACATCTCGTAGCACAGGGTCCAGAGGAGTTAAATTTGTACGCAAGAATTATTCTTCGTACATCTTACTTTATAAAATACATAACCACGTCATTTGATCAATAAATTTGCCCAAATTTGTGAATTCAATTTGAACGGCTTTCCTCTCTTTCCATACGCTGTATTTCTCGATCTCGCTCTCGCTTAGTACGCCATTTCGTCCACCATCAGTTGAAAATTGCTCTTAACCGCAGACCATTCTTCCGCGGTCGCCTAAATATGTTGCCCGAAGGGCAACGGCTTTTTTTCGGAAAGCTTCGCTTTCCGAACGAGGCACGAAGTGCCGAGTAAAAATAAGGACAAGGGAGAAAACTTATACCACGTGATCTCGATCGATGTGCACTGCAGCACATGGTGACGGAAGTGATCGTTACCGGAAACGCAAGATCAGAGCAAAGTTCAAAACATCACATGTACAGGGAGTTTTAAAAATGGCGAGTTCGCCCTCGAAGAGGAAAGCTCCGTTACAAGAAAACCAGCCTGAGCGGAAGAAATCGAAACTATCGAACAGGGAAAAACAAGTTTTCGTATCTAAGTGGTAAGTGTTTCGACAATCTGCTTTCAAACGCGAACATAAAAATACCATATTTCCGCGATGAAACGGCCCCTGAGACCAATTTTAAAATTTAAAAGTTTATTGCAGGCTATCGCTGAATTACTAGATAGACCGCCGAAATTACACAGCACTAAGTAGAATTCTTGAAGATTATAATGTGAGCGGCTGTGAAAAGGAAGATTTCGTTTTGAGTGCCAAAGAAATGGGCATGATTTTGAGCGAGGTCTTTCCGGAGGCAACTCGATAGACTTGCCACAAGTTGACCTCACGAGTTTCACAGCAGAAAAGCCGTAAAGCGAGCGGAGCGAAGGACGAAGGACTTTTCGAAAGTCTAGCAACTCGAGTGCAGCGGAGAGAAAACCGGCAACCGAACGTGGAAGTTCCCATTTTCAAATAAGTCTCAGCAAGGTGAAGATGCACTAAAATGGGAAGACCTGCCACATTTCACCAAAGAGTTTGGTTGGCTTTTATCTACCACGTGCACCACTTGGCAGTTCTTCGCGTTCCGATTTCGTTATTTCCAGGCGCTTGATCCGCTCACACAATAGCTCATTCGAATTTCTAACGTCTCTGATTTCTTCCAAGGTTGAATCGAGTCTTCCGTTAAGCGTTTTAAGAGCAAAATCTATTTTCTCAAAAATGGCTTCGTTTCTCATGATTCCGTGGTAGAGACGCACCAAGCAAGAATGAAATATCAGCGACGAAACGTCGCTCAAAACAATAACAGAAGTTAATATGAAACTTACAATGCGTCCGTCTGACTACAGTCTCAACAGGACAACTTCCGCTTTCGATCAAGTCACCATATTTACGTCATTTCCGTCACCGAGTGTTGCGGTGCACATAGTACGAAAGCGAAGCGTGGAAGCCGTAAATCCCGCTTGCGAAAACGTATGTTTTTCGTCATTTTTAAACACCTTTTTTCCATATTTGTTGAGAATAGATAAATTCTAGACCAGATTCTTAAAATTAGGCATTTTGGTGAATTTTCTTACGAGATAGAGGGATTCGAAAAATCAGCCCAAATCTGTTTCTTCCCTTGTCGTATTATTTAGTGTAAGTCGATCTCAGTGATCCTAAGAGCCCACAGTAATATGACCTGCGGTAAAAATATAGGTAACACGAGTAACGCAAATTCGCAGCAAATTATGTCGGTTATCTTTCGCAAGGAAAACTTAACGTTCTGCTCGAACTTCGCTCCTCTGGACCCTGTGTTCGTAGTTGCTATCGCAACCCGAGACAAACAAACAGGCCCAGCCAGGGGTTTTGGGTATACGGTATCTAGCCAAGGGTGTTTTTTACCAAGGTATTCGGTATTTTTTGCCACAATTTTCAGGTTTAGGGTATTAGATGTACTAAGAATAATTGCGTTCGACAGCAGGAGAACGTGACCTTAACTTGACGCGGACATAGCAAAGAAGCCTGGGCACGAGTATTATCTTGAAAGAAACTCGATTTTGTGGACAGGCAGGCAGGCAGGCAGGCGGGTTAGGTACAGGATACGGAAATATGTCATACACCTTGGAGGGACAGCAAATGACCTCCCTTTCACGTCCGAAGGTGATTGTGTTGTGAAGAAGCTTCTTTCAAATGAGACAAGTTTCACTCTCGAAATAGCAACCTTTCGACCAAAGAGTTATTGCAAACCCTTGATCGAAATCTTAGAGAAGTATGTACGACTCCTTGGTGCATGTTGACTGTCTAAATACAGAAGCATGTCACTTAAAGAGCCATTGTCACCCAAAGTGCTTTGCGTGCTGAGGTACATTTTTCCTATATGAAAAATACGCTATTGTCTTGATTGTCGTGAAGTCTGATTTGTATCTTCTTCCATCGCTGCCGTTAGGGATCCGAAAGCACTAGTGTGAATTTTGACTTCACATTTAAGTGTCGCCGTATCGATTTCGTTGTATATTTCCGAATTCTGAAGTGTTTTCCCGGTGGAGAAGGAGATCTTTAAATTGAATGCCTCGTAGGGTTAAGGAAAGTTGAGGCGAAGGCCGAGTCTTACGGGTTCTGCCAAAGCTGTACGGCTGAAGGAGTCCGTGTATCAGTAGCGGAGGGAAAGAAAAGCATCTACGGGTTTCAGCAATAGTACTGACACTGTATTTGCCGAAATAGTGCTACATTCGTTGCCGAATGACAACAGAAGGAACGTCGATTTACCACAAAATAACAGTAGCTACGGGCTTGCTCCAAAATAATGCTTATGGTAATGAGCTTGTGCTGTTTTGCTTAATTATTCCTTGTGCTCACTGTCTGTTTATGTTTTATTTTTACAAAAAGTATGTGGCTATTCTGGTTTTGTGTCCATCGACATCGGTCGATGCGATCGATCGCGCAATCAATCGATCGGACTGTAATAGATCCATGTATACGCATTGAATGCAAAGTCAGATCTTGAGTAGTTTTCTCCAGTGACATCTAGCGATGAAAACGTCCATATTCTTGCTACTTGTTTTTGTCTTATTATTTTTATATCGAGTAGAAGTGGCTACTCTGGTTTTATGTCCATCGAGAACGATCGATTGATCGATCGATCAATCAATCGATCGGTTGTTATAAAAGGTCCATACGCGTTGACTACAAAGTCAGATCTAGAGTTTTTTCTCCGGTAGCATCTAGCGATGAAGATATTACTATTTTCAGAGGCTACTACTGTAAAGATCAGCTTGCTGAAAGGCCAGTGCAGCAGGGTATAATTTGCGAAACGTCCGGCAAACGCGCCAGCCAAACTTCAAAACAAAAACACAACCGCGCAAAGCACCTTTGGTGACACTGGTTCTTAAGATCAAATTAGATTATTTGCAATTCAGATTTCTTTTTCGTATTGTTACTTTTGTTATCTATTGTTGTAAACTATTTTAGGTAATACCATGTACTCCTGTGGGAATATCTAAATAAACTAGTACTGTCGTCAGTCCCAGCCAGTTTCACTCTCGACCCCAGGGCAGAGCCTTCGGGCTTAGCTGCGCAGTCGTTGCACTGGTCGTCAACAATACAAACCTCTGGTAAGGACAGCCTGCGAGCAGACTCACATCCTTCTCGAAAAACCAAGATACTCGCGCGAATAACACGCTAAGTAAGCCGGCTCGCAGGCTAGTAATGACAAAAAGTTTGTGACTGAAGTTGGCAACAAAGTACCTTTTATGGCTACTCTTAGATTCCTGTACCAGAATCCACCTAATCACCAATCCTGTATTACCTGCATTTAGGTGCGACACTTCAAGATCTTGTCACAACAAAATGAAATACCAATTCTTCTGACTGGTATTTAGTCATGAATAGAGTAATATGTAGAAGCAACCAATGCCTGTGCGCACTACACAGTCTATAAGAAGGTTGCACTTGCACGGGTTTTCTTGAAAAGCTATTTCAAGAGGATTCAAGAGACCACCGTCCCATCCCCGATACCAGAAGCGGTAACTGTTTGGTCAGCAGTTCTCAGATGTAGTGTTAACACAATCTTTGCTTGTCCTCCTTTGTCGGAAACTTCCAAAGCATCAAGTCAGTTTTTGGAAGTTAGGAAGCGTTTCACAGTGAATTCAACTTTCAAAAGTGAGGCCATTTCTTACTTTACTCTTCATTGCATGCTTCCCCCCGCCCCGCCCCTCAAAGAACAACATGAATGGCTGAGAACACAGCGTTCTCGTTTTGGTCACTCCTTTGTTAGAACCTCTCAGAGTTTATCATCCACCGCTCGCAAAAGAGTACATAGCCTATACGAACTAGAATGTTTAAGGTAAATCGCCTTTTAGATGCAGTAGACGTATATAATTCATTGGCAATGTCTGGTGTGAAAGAAAGGAATATACCGTATTTTCTCGATTAAACACCAGGAGCGTTTACTTAAAACTCGGCCAGTATACCAGGCGTTTATTTATTAAGTGAATATTTTTGCCTTTTATTTTTTATCACCAGTCTTAACTTACTTACTTACTCATGTACCTTGTACTCCTTGCGTACCATAGGTCATCAATTTTCATTTCCTGCTGCCCCGGGCTAGTGTTTCCAGCTACCCCCATGTTTTTCCCAGTATTTTCCTTCTGCCTCGATTGTCCTAATTTGCGTCTCCACAGGCTCTTGACCAGCTCTCCTCCACAGTTCCTTGTTGGTGACCTTATACTGCCTTTTGATCTTCAAAATGTTTCGCAGGCATATGTTGATGAATGTCTGAAGCCTGTGTGTTGCTGCTCTGGTTGTTCGCCAGGTCTCACAGGCATATAGCAATTTTACATTGGAATTACATTTGTAAAGATCTTAATTTTTGTAGAAATGGCAGATGCAGCGAACCCCAGGTCTTATAGGTGTTTGAGAAGAGTCAACTGGATCCCTCTGGCATATCTTTATGCTGTCGTTGAGATCACCAATCTAAGGCCGTCAGCAAAAACAGGAATGGTGAGAGGAGGCACCCTTGCCTAGTTCCATTCAAAATGTTGAAAGGCTCTGTTAACATGTTGTTATGGATTACTTGACATGTGAATGGTTCGTATGCCGATCTTGTAAGCGTGAGGCTCTTTTCTGGAATCCCGTGGTATTGTAAGAGCTTCCAAAAGGTCTTCCTATCCACATTATATTGTCAAAGGTCTTCTCGAAGTCAGCAAAACACGTGTAAAAAGGAGGCGTTCCACTCTATTGATTATCAGTACTGGAGGTTTATTGAATTAATATGTACCAATTTCACCATTTTTGTGTCTGGTAAGTCATTTAGCAAAAGGCATCACTGACGGGGAACAGTGATTGGACTCTTCTCAACGTTACATTTTGCTGTGAAAGACCCTGTAGACCCGGCGTTTATTTAAACCCGGTCTTTTTTCGGCCTGGTCCGGCCTTTAATCGAGAAAATAAAATACGGCTGTGCGACATCTCTACGGCTATTGATATCAACATACTGAACAAGCACTCCGACAACGAAAACACTTTTTTTCCTGTCTTTTAAGAAAAGTCCAATTACCTAATCAGTAATGTATGAATTGATGCTAACTGACCTTAGTTTGCTTAGACAACTTCAAGCTAAACTTTATGGTTCATTTGTTTGTTTTCTGATTTCAGTTTTGAGATTAAGGGGCCTGGTCGCTTATTACCTGTGAGGGGGGGGGGGGGGGTGGCTGTTTTGCTGGGGGTCATTTTCAAAATGTTGATTGTTTTGGAGGGGTCATTTTCCGATAAGGGGAGCGTTACCTGGGGGGACATTCAACTCTTATGAAAGTGGTATTTAAACAACGTCTTTTCTTTAAAGAGAGCGATGTAGGTACATGTATATTGATTTTCCGGAAAGCTGAGACTACTTAGCCTGCGAGATCGAGAGCAGACGTATTTACGGTTGTC
Organism: Siderastrea siderea; assembly: GCA_964030785.1. Taxonomy (NCBI): domain Eukaryota; kingdom Metazoa; phylum Cnidaria; class Anthozoa; order Scleractinia; family Rhizangiidae; genus Siderastrea; species Siderastrea siderea. Next base: position 17,961,468 of record OZ034976.1, on the reverse strand, counting down.
GCTTTTGATTAGCCACAACAAGCCTGATAGATAAATACACTGAATCGATGACTCATTCAGACTGTTCTTAGTAGTGGTTACACAGTGCTTCCAACTCGACATGTTGCCAAAGCGAACATAAACTCCATTCTTGAGCACGCGTTATGAGTTAGAGTAGCGCTGTTGCTCAGGCTGTTAAAATAGCAGTAAACACAATTTGGAAATTCTATAAAGTTTAGCATGCACATCAACAATCAGTAGTGACAGTAGTATTTGCTCCCGATCATATCAAGCATAACATTCATGGTAGCAGTTAACGAGCGTGAATTGAAAGGTAAGTTTTGAATGTATTAAACAGCCGTGAACAGTAAACACCGATCTTCATAAACACAACCGTAGATAAGGTATATGGTGAACTTCGGCACGATCGATTTGTAGCTAGAATATTCGTAGTTTCTACAGCAATCGGTTGGGGTTCATTTTCACAATATTTAAACTTTATGGGGGGTCATATTTAAAAAACTAGGATGGAGTGGGGGGTCAGTTTGAAAATCTTCTAAGCTTTGTCAAAATGGCCGGCCTCCTCTCACAGGTAATAAACGACCAGCCCCTAATTTTCTACTTTCTGGAATCGCTATTGTTTGATTCTTTGTTTTCCGCTTTCCCGATATGAATCCTGTTTCCTGGTTTCTGAAAAATTACTGAAATATAAGATGGTGTAATAATAATAATAATAATAATAATAATAATAGCGCTTTTTACATTCATATATGATCAAAAGCGCTTTACAAACTTCAAAAATCCTCTCTACTAATAAATTACATGATTTAAACAAATTATCTAAAAACTAAATGACTAACTGAACTATTCAAATCATATTGCATAGGACAGTTAAAGAAAATTGGAATATGCCATTCTGAACAAATGGGTTTTTAGCATTGTCTTGAAAGTAATTATCTTAGTCTGGTCTCTTATCCCTTTTTGGCAGTGCATTCCAGGTTTTGGGGGCAGATGCCCTGAACGATCTATCACCTAATGTGACTTTGTACCGACAAGTCGGATCTTCAAGGATCAGTCCATTGGACGCTGACCGTAGAGAATCGTTATTGTTTGAAGATATCCTCCTTCTGATGACAAATCGGATTGGCCGCAGATGTGGCTGGTTTTATCGAATGCCTCAGTTGGAAAAATACAATGAGTGAAAAACACGGACAACGTTACTATTTCCAGTCTAAACCATTTTACCAGCTAAGGTAGCAATTAATGAAAGCCGTCGTTAAATTGTGGCCTTTATTACAGGCGAACTGATCCGGCATATGTCAACACCATAGCTGAAAGTTCTCGCTTGAATACCGTATTTTCTCGATTAAACGCCGGTCGCCAGGCCCCGAATAAACGCCGAGTCAAGAAATTTAAATTCAAAATAAAACCCGGCGTTTATTTGAGGTCCGGCGTTTCTTTGAAACTGAAACTTTATGTTACCGATTCTTGTCGAAAACTAGTTATAGTAATTTTAAAAAGGTTAAAAAGAACACTACATTACTTCAGTTCAAAATTTATTGCGCTCATTCCAGCTAAAGGAAGTCGACGTAATGCACTCTACACGCTACTGAGCACCAAATTCTCCTGCCTTGTTTTGAATTTTATCGACTCCAGAAAAAATAGTGTCGTTTTATTCCTGTTTCACTTGTTTTGTGCTATATTTCACTGTAATATTAGTGAAGTTAAAGTATTTAAGACCAAAAATTAAGGCTATAAAAAGTGATGAAAAATACGCCATTTTAATAAATGCCGGGTCTGTGAGATCTAGATTTAAATAAACGCCCCGGCATTTAATCGATAAAACACGAAACGATGTTCGTGAACGATGTGAACCTCCTCTGAAGGTCGGTGCTTCGATTAAAGCCTGGTACATGGTCCTTGCCATCGTGTTGTTTCCCAAGACAAGAAACTTTCTCCACTTTGTCTCTCTCCACCCTGGTGACATATTGCTGGGGGGGAACCCTGCGATGGACTAGCATCCCATCCAGGGGAACAGGGGAAAGGGGGGGGGGCTGGGTATCGATATTCTCAGTTGCTTCATGTTATAGAAGCCGGGCAGTAAGCACCTGACATTGGGGCCTCCTTCGGCTCGTGTACAACTTAATTGCCCTATTAAATCATCGACTATGAAGTATGGGTTGATTATGGGTTGATTATGGACTATGAATTATGGAACTATTGGTTGTTTATACAACAAGGCCAGTTACTATGGTTACCAAGCTCAGTTGATTCAAACAAAGTGACCACAACAATGGCTTCTATATAATTCAATAAAAATCTTCTCGTCAAAGAATTGGTTGTTGAGAAAAGAAAATAAAAAATACGGGCTCGGGCTTGAAACTTTGGAAAGAATGAAGAGTGTTTGGACAAACAAACAGCGTTCTAGTTTTTTGAGGAACAAATAACAAACATCGATCAAAACAATCAAGGAATAATGAATAAGTTGTCCAATTGTCCTGTTTCCATCCCCAGCAGATGCACAGCGGGTTACATGGAAAATAACAACGTGTGAGCCACTGAATGAGTAATGAAGCAAAATCAAAATCCCTCGTCATTAATTTTACCTTGGAAGACAACTATTCGGCTCACTAAAATTAAACTGTATACGGTTTCATTTTAAACGACTTCGCTGGAAAAGTGCACTTATTCATGAAGTCAACATGGTGGTTTGGTTTGAAATTTTGCTCTCTGCGCATGGCCGTACTTCAAAAGCTGTAACTTGGCCTCGGGAAAAAAAGCCAGCGTACTGCTCGACTTACAAACAATGTTTTGGACAGTTTCCATTCTTTTTGGCTAGGCAGTGACCTAAAAACGGCTTGACTCCCCTCAAATGGCATTTTTGGGCAAAATGTGGAGGGGCCAAAGGGTTAAGCAAGGAGACCCTTTGATCGTCTCAGTAGGATATCGGTTTGAATTTGATATTTGCATTAAAGGGACTCATTTGAAAAGTTTCGAGAACATTCTCGACTTATGAATGCTTCTTTCGTAACACTGAAGCAAAGCAAGAGCTCTTGAAAAGTTTAAAGCAGTTAATAGCCTTGCGTCTTTTTTGTCGAAGGGTTTAACAACGAAAAAAGGAAGGTAAAAGCTAAAAACACTGATCGTTTTATCAACTGAGGTCTTCAATGTAGCCGGTCAGCTAGACTTAAGAGTTGTTAAGGTATCTTTATGATCTCACTATTGGGCAACGATACTAGTTTTAATACGAGCAAAGATGTCAGATTTTAGAAAGCTAACATTTAATTACATTTTGGTTACTAATCCTTTTCAACTGCATGATTGATAAAAGTTTGACTTAAAATTAAGCATTAACTGACAGCTGAACTGACTAATATATATACTTAGCAACAACGCGGGATCGATGGTAAGGACTTATTTGACAGGTTAATTCCTCACCGTCGGTCCCGCGCTCAAAAGGCGGCTTCATCCGTCGAATAGTAAACCAAGGGCTGTTTACTCACTATTTTAGCTTAGCTGAACTACCGGGACAAAAATCCAGTGCGTTTACCCTAGGCAATCTCAATAACAGTTGCTGGCGGTAAGAGTGCTAGACTAAACTAATGTCGGCAAACACTGTTGGCATTTCAGAAAAATACAGTGATGAAACTTACATTTTCCTCGCTAGTATTGATATACAATGAAAGCTACCCACGACTGAGGAAAACGCTAAGATTCAGCTCGAAGCGATTTCGAAGATGTGCAGTTTTTGGGTTTGCCGTTCGTGGATAAAGCCTAAACAACGACAACAACAATCTTGCGCGAAGCAAGATGGCGAATTGGATTGTTGGGATTGACTAACTTTCAGCTCTACTGGCTTGACTGGCTTGAAGGAGAAGCTTCCAGAATTGAATGGTCAGCACTTTTATGTGTTAATAATGAGAGATTGACGTAGCCTTGACTTTACTTCTTTTGATCAGAGTTAGCGTCAAGGTATGTACTCCAATTATTTTACTCAAACCGATACCAGACAAGCTCAAGTTTACGGTGTACTTGTTTGTAACTTAATTAATTTTGTTCATCTTTGATAGGTTTTTGCGCCAAGAGAAAGATAGACTCAGTTGTTCGGCTCTTTCGAATGAGGACTTTTGCAGAGACAACACTGATATAAACTTATTAGTTAGCAGGAAGTATTTTATACATTGAAGATAAGCATACCAAAATTTGCTTGAAATATTACAACATGCCTGATGGCTGAGTCATCAATAGTAGTTTCTAAAGAGTGTGTTTTATTTATCATAATCAGCTGCTGCAAATGATTTTCAAATGGAAGTGCAGTGCTTTTATTGTTGTAAATTCAAGCCAGTTATGAGGGAGCGTCTCAAAGCAAATAAATAAGAATTTTTGAGTATGGTGCTCATTTGTGGTCTTTTACTCCACCTGGAGGTGCTATGACGATGATGACTGTGATAAATAAAGGTGGATATGCGTGCAAACTCAGACTAGTGTGACTTCAGCTTTGTCTTTGTAATAATCCATCGCTTCTGACTACATGAACTGGTTTGAGTAATTGCCAACACAATATTAGACCAGCTGAGATTATTGTTCTTCTGTTCAGCAATTTGCTTGAGGATTCTGGTTCATACCAATTTTGTGGAAGCATGCTATGGCAGGTGAGAGCTAGTGTGCTGAGTTCTTCCTGGCTTTATCTGATCACTTATACTTCCATGATGCTGGTCTCATGTAAATAAACTTAATCACACCTGTCCAGTTATATCGGCCCTAGTTGTTTAAAAGTCGGATAGCGCTACCACCGGATAAATCTCTATCCAGTGGATAATGCAACTGGTTTCCCTAGCACTTATCCACTGGATAGTGATTTATCCGGTGGATAGCGCTATCCAACTTTTGAACAACTGGGGCCTGGTCTGAGCTCCCTTTGTATACTGGTCTCATATGACAATAACTCGGGGTCACTCTCAACACTGAGATGCGTATGTAATTTGCTCCAGAAGTACATTTTGAAGTGCCATTTTCATTGAAACATACACCCATTCCGATGAAGTATGGCAGAAATGTTAAGTAGAAATTGCCCTCTTTGTGTTTGTAGTTTCATTATTTTTAAAATTTTTATTAAGGGGGGGGGGGGAGATGGGTAGAGGTTAAGGCAGCTCCCTTGATCCATTTAAATTTAAATTACGGTACCCCCCCACCCAGTACACTGTACACATTACGCATCTATTAGCTTTTTTTGTTGTTAAGAGATATGCTCTTCAGTAACGTATGCCTAAGAGTCTGACTCTTGTGTTTGCATCAGGCTTCCGCTATGTAACCATGCATGCCACTATTAACGTTTGAAGATATGTATTTTACTATCTTGGGCACTTATTTAGTAACAGAACCCCCTTTGTTACCAGTGTTTTTACATTGATGGGGCTATCCTGGGTATATATCATTAATATATAGATTTAGCCAAGCCTAAAAGCGGAGCCGCGAAGGAATAAACTGGTGTTCGTTTCTCAAAAATAGTCCTGAAACTTTTCGGTCTGAAATATATTTCGGGGCTTTTTTTGGCTCGTTCGCTTTCGAAAAGTGTTTCTCAAAAAGCCTGAAAGTGTTCCGAATTGTCCTCCAATATTTTGGGGATCTGTTCTGTAAAACCAAGCTCGAAAGGTCATTCTAGAGGCTGAGCACAGCTTGATTATTTTTTTTTTCGGGCATCAAACTGAACACATTTTACTCACGAACCGTGTTGCTTGGTGTTTGTAATGTTTCCATATCCTGTCATTAACTGTCAAGGCTTGTCAATTCTCCTTGGATTATTGGCTGTTCGCTTGAATGAACTTGAAACGGCGCTCATTTACAAAAACAAAATAAAAATTATTCGACTGTTTAAATGGGTTATCTTCATCGCGTTCGGATGTTAACAAATAACATGAACTGCCACTAAATAAAAATATTACTCTGGTCAAAAATTTATACTGACATTTCACCGGCATTTTACTGGGATTACCCGAAAGAAAGGATCTGGGGAGCTTCGAAGCACTTGTAATAAACTTATCGAAGAAATGTCGCGTAGGTTTTAGCAGCCGCGAAAAAATTCAAGCACTTTGAGGAACACACATTACTTACCGGATAAAATAGCTTTAAACTCAAAACTGCTTCGCTTATAGTTATTGAAGTAACCCTTATATTTCGTTCTCTAAGTTGAGACCATCGAGATTGAAAACAAACAAACAAACACCGTCCAAACATTCTTATAAACTCTGTGGCATAAGTTTTGCGGCTGCAAATTGTCTGAAATTAGAGCGCTTTTAAAAATGCACAGAACTGTTTTTGGAAGCTTTTCGGATGTAATAGGTTCAAACCGACAACTGCTTCGCTTATAGTTTTTCAAATAACTGTTATATTTCGTTCTCGAACTAGAGACCATGAAGACTCAAAACAAAGAAACACCAAACACACTTTAATTAAATTATGCCGGCATAAGTTTTGCGGATGCGAAGTAAGCCTATATAAAGTTAGGCGCTTTGAGGAACGCACAAAACTGTTTTCGCAAGCTTTTGGAATAAAATAGCTTTAAACCGACAACTGCTTCGCTCAAAAGATTATTACTATTGAAAACTTCTAGGACAAGAAAATCGACAGTTGCACAAAGAGATGGACCGGACAGTCAAAATTGAAAGCAAAGCTTGTACAGTTGTCTTGCGACTGTGCTTAGACCTACTGTTATGAATAAACAAACACAAAATAATGGACAGAGAAATCATTTTTGAAAAAAGTTTATTCGAAAACCCGTAAGTTTATACTTAAATGCAATTCGCGTTACAGTTCCAAAATCGTAGGTCAGTCCACACTACTGAAATCGGCTGAGCATGGCAAAATATTCAAGAATCTGTCACAAATCTGAGTGCGTTTTCTAATAATTGTTTAAAGTCAAAAGTAAATGACACATTTCTAATAGCATAAATCAAATTTCCATTTCAAAACGTACTTTCTTTCACCGTAATACTCGAAATCATGTACCTTAGACCCTTTAAAAACTTCACTTACTCGGTTGTGTTTCAGAACAGGGCAAACTCTCCGCCGTGAAGAAAACAAAGCCATGAAGTCCTTTGAAGGCAGCTTTCGTAACTTGAACTTTTCGCCTTCTACCAGTACTCTTTTGAGCTTTTTCTTTCCATCTATAGATATTAGATGTTTTTTTGTCAAGTATAAAACTTCAGTACTCTCGAACAATCGTTAAATGCTTAAGAAGTTTTAAGCTTTTAAAGAAACCTCTTTTTCAAAAGCGACGATGGTCATGCGATTTCCCGCCAAGAAAAACGCGGGTTGCCCAAAAGCACCGCACGATTTCCCGCCAAGAAAAGATGGCATTCTCCACCCCCGTCGGTTTGACTTGGCACCCCCCTCCCCCTCCCAGAGTCTTGCGGACGGACGGACGTACGGATGTACGGATGTAAGGACGTACGGACGGACGGTCACGTGACTATTACGTCACAACCAAAATTTCTCGGCTTGATAGGTTACCAAATTTCCTTAGCAATGGAGCTCCGCTGGCGGGCTTTGCCCGCAGGCCCCGCTATTATTATTAAAGCAGTACAAGACGCTTATATGCTATGTCCCTAAATAGCATGCATAGGGTGGGAACATAGCCTATGCAGCTAATTTTATTATTATTATTATTATTATTATTATTATTATTATTATTATTATCATTATTATTATATTATTATTATTGCAGCAACAAATTAAAGGTGGAGAACGAAAAGGCCCATTTTGAAACCTCATTATTAATTTTGTGTTAGCTAATTAGGTGGCTTGTGTGGTAGCTTTCTTGGGTACAGGGAATGGGTCAAGAAGAGACTGAGAGAATTCAGTGTGTGAGGAATTTCCAATACAAAACCTGCCACAAAATTAAATAATGGGAAATGAAGGTCACATATTTTCATTGCCCTTCAGTAATAAAACTGATTCAATAACTTATGCCATAAATTCAAATTAAACCTACATTACCAAGAAGAGTCAATTAGACGGTGTTACGTGTGGTATGTGAAAATTCATATTCAGTACGGTCCTCTTGAGCTAACAGGAGGAGGGTCAACAAGAAGAGAGGCACAAATCTGCTTGAAATGTGTGGTCTTTAAAGAGGACCACATAAATCAAATGCAGTGGAAGCAGAGTGACTTGCAATAAAAATTATCAATGCTGAGCTGAACTGCTTCCTTTTATTTGACGAAACATGTTGTACACGAGGGATTTATAAATATTCCAAAAGCTATCTCTGATTAACTAAAACGTCTTGTCTCGTCGTCGGTCAAGACAGTTCCGTTCATTGTTATCCCTTCAAACTCTATGGTGAACATCCAGTTTGAGAAACGTACTGCATGTGGTTTCCAAAAAACGGAAATGTCAACAAAACTTTGTAGCACAGTTATGCGTTGTAAATCGTGGATGCTTTTAGGTATTAAATAGTGGACAGATGCATATGGCAATAGTTTTGTGGACCAAATATTGAAAACCTTCTTTATCTCGATCTTTAATCTTGAATTGCGATAATTGCTACTAGTAGAACTAATCCAACAGTGGCAGAAGTTACATATATTAACGCGACATTCAAATGCTGCGGCTTTTCCGAGAAGCAGCTCTGTAATGCGGGTCGAATCGAATTCTTACCCAGTTCTCTCCTTAATTCGTTTCCTTTCGAGAAACGACACACACATGCTCTCATTGTGCGAATCCTGCCCTTGTAGCTTACAATCCTGGGCCCACGAGTCACTCCAAAGTAATTTCTCTTCTGGAAACCCTCTTGTCAGCCATAACACTCTTGTCTTCTGCGCGATTTGTGACGTCACAGCCTTGTAATGCGATCGTTTTGGCCGAGCGCAAAATGGAGACACTTTGCGGGCGCCAAATTCGAACTTTGCGGCTGGAAAAATATCCCATGCAAAGGGTTTTACTCAGCAAAACTTACATATTTAGACTGAGGGAGTCACAAACTATCATATTTAGGAGAAAAAAATTTTTAGTTCATAGGCACTTTAAATACATTGAAGAAGTTTAATTCCTCCTGTATTTGGCTTTTCTATTACACTCAAACGAAGAAAACCGTGAACGCTGAAAATATTCCTGGAATGTGTGTTTTGACCAATCGTGCGCGAGACCTTGTAACCGCAGAAAACGAATGGGTTTCTCAGTCACGGAATCGAGTTGGTTCTCGAATTGTTTTGAAAGGCCTCAAGATTTAATCTTCATCTTTATCGCCATAAAATTTAAGTATTTACCATACCGTCAACTCTAAATCATTGCATACAGTGGTTTTTACATTCTCTTAGATTTCCAATAGCGTATTAAACAAAGAAATTGCTTGAGAATAGAAGAAAAAAATATATATGTGAAGTTTATAGCACTGTGTAACTACACAGCCATTGTTTAGATTGCTTTACAAACCCACAATAACTAAGTCAAACACACCATAAAATTTCGTTTATTTAACATCCCGTCAATTCCAAATCATTGCGTACAGTGGAATCTATATGGCGGGCCATCGCTGTCAAAAGTAGATATCATGATATCACTGCTTGATATCTAGGGCGGGCCATTATGGCGGGCCATCGCTGTCAAAAGTAGATATCATGATATCATGAATGATATCATAAAAAAAGTAGATATCATGATATCATGAATGATATCATGATATCTGCCCAATATCATGATATCGTGATATCATGATATCATGATATCATGACGTTAGGATATCTCTAAGATAAGATCTCGTTTAATTCGTAAACCATTTAGCAAATGTATTGTTATAGTTAACCATTTCGCAAATGCCTTGTTATCAGTGTTATTTTTAATGTCTGACGTTTGAAATTACCACGCTGAGTTGACGTTAACTACGGCCATCAGTAATCGGAAAAAAAAGCGTGTGTCATTTTTACTTCTGCGAACCGTGACTTTTTCCCCGTGCTTCAAGATGACCTTGAGGCCTGTACATGCGTTAATCCTTTTCTTGGGATGGACACTTGTGCTCTGGAAATAACAACACTGTATGGGCTAGCTTTGCTAAGTGCGTGGTTGTACTCATGGAACCAGATTCCCGGTCTCCAGTGAGCACGTGCTTTAGCTGGGTTTTTGCCTGATTCTTGGAAGCTGTTTTATAAATAGCAAGGGGGGAAACCGGAAAGTCTAAAGTTAAGGATAGCACGTTTTTGAAAAGCTATTTCTGTAGACTGTAGAATTTTTTTTTCGCAAACTTTAAAAATTGGCCAGTCACGCAATAGGTGGTGCGACTTAAGCTTAACGCTCATACCCCTAATTGTCCCACGCCGTGTAACGGCTTTGTAGATAGTCTGCTGAAGCGAAAATGCTTCAAACCTGCGGAAAGCCCTACGGAAACGCTTGCTACGCAGGCTACCCCTCCCCTAGAAATAAACGCCTGCCCTAAAGTAACGTTAATGCATGTGTAGAGACCTTGGGATGAAACCCTCCCAAAAGTAATGGCCACCCGAAAATATGGGACCTAATGATCTGAATGAAACCTAAGCTTTGAAAGGACGGTATGTTCTCTCAAGTCCAGCCCCTATATTGTCAGTTGACTGTGGTGATAGGATACTTGGAACTACTTTTACCTTGGGAGGGGTAGGTTAAAGGAGTGCAGGGAGAAATGTTTGCATGCGAGTTACGCTTTGGTTTTCTTTTCTCCGATGGCGGGTGTCATTCTGATCTTCAACTCTAGTCAACATTTTAGATCAAAGCGAAAAAAACGTATGTCCTATTTGTAGCAATTGTACTCACTCCCACAAAATACACCGACTCGTCATGGTATTTTTCAACATTTTTCAAACTAATTTTCGCGCGTATCATGGTATATATATATATTTTCTCGAGTTAAGTCTTTTTTTAACTACTGGGCTGAGTTCTTCCATGGAATTGACGAGGGGAAGCTCCAGAACTACACACCCAAAAAAAATCAACGCTGTAAACACTGTTAAAGTAACACGATTAAGGAAAATCTGTTGGTTGTGGGTAGATTTATTTCATGAACAGGCTGTAAAGTCAGACATTAATAAAACACTGATAACAAGGCATTTGCGAAATGGTTAACTGTGACAATACATTTGCTAAATGGTTTACGAATTAAACGCGATCTTATCGTAGTGATATCCTAACGTCATGATATCATGATATCATGATATCACGATATCATGATATTAGGCAGATATCATGATATCATTCATGATATCATGATATCTACTTTTGACAGCGATGGCCCGCCATACCATGATACGCGGGAAAATTAGTAAGAATAATGTTGAAAAATACCGTGAAGAGTTGGTGTATTTTGTGGGAGTGAGTACAATTGCTACAAATAGGACATACGTTTTTCTTCGCTTTGATCTGAAATGTTAACTAGAGTTGAAAATCAGAACGACACACGCCATGGGAAAAAAAAAAACCAAAGGGTAACTCGCATGCAAACCCTTCCCCCTCCACTCCTTTAACCTACCCCTCCCAAGGTAAAAGTAGTTCCAAGTATCGTATCACCACAGTCAACTGACAATATAGGGGCTGGTCTTGAGAGAACATACCTTCCTTTCAAAGCTAAGGTTTCCCTCAGATCATTAGATCCCATATTTTCGGGTGGCCATTACTTTTGGGAGGGTTTCATCCCAAGGTCTCTACACATGCATTAACGTTACTTTAGGGTAGGCGTTTTTCTCTAGGGAAGGGGTCGCGTTATTTCCAGAATTCTACGGCAAATAAAAGAAGGAAAGTTATGGTTTGGTATAGATTATTTGCCGTGGACAAATTTGTCGGACATAATTTGTCAGCAGACTAGCTACACAGCCGTTACACGGCGTGGGACAACAAGGGGTAACGAGCGTTAAGCTTAAGTTGCACCACCTATTGCGTGGCTGGCCAATTTTAAAAGTTTGCAAAAAAAAATTCTTCAGTCTACAGAAATAGCTTTTCAAAAACGTGCTATCCGTAACTTTAGACTTTCAGGTTTTCCCCTTGCTATTGATAAAACAGCTACCAAAAATCAGGCAAAAATCCAGCTAAAGCACGTGCTCACTGGGGACCGGGAATCTGGTTGCATGAATACAACCACACACTTAGCAAAGGTAGCCCATACAGTGTTGTTCTTTCCAGAGCACAAGTGTCCATCCCAAGAAAAGGATTAACGCATGTACAGTCCTCCAGGTCATCTTGAAGCACGCCCAGCACGCGGACAAAGTCACGGTTCGCACAAGTAAAAATGACACACGCTTTTTTACCGATTACTGATGGCCGTAGTTAACGTCAACTCAGCGTGGTAATTTCAAAAGTCAGACATTAAAAATAACACTGATAACAAGGCATTTGCGAAATGGTTAACTATGACAATACATTTGCTAATTGGTTTACGAATTGAACGAGATCTTATCGTAGTGATATCCTAACGTCATGATATCATGATATCACGATATCATGATATTAGGCAGATATCATGATATCATTCATGATATCATGATATCTACTTTTGACAGCGATGGCCCGCCATACGATGGCCCGCCATACGATGGCCCGCTATAGTAAGTTTAGAAATCGGTTGAGAATAAAAGGAGAAAAAAATATTTGTTTATGTGAGAGGTTAGCCTGTGAGCAGGCTCACTTCTTGTGTTATTCGCGCGAGTATCGTGGCAGTGGAGCCGCGATTTGCGAGCTGGCGAGCGAAGCGAGTTGGCGTGAAGAATGGGGCGAGGAAAAGTGAGCCTACACCACTGAGCCTACACGAAAGCCTTTGAATTTTAAATTCTCCGCGTTCGTCCACGAACGCAGCATTCTGATTGGTTTGAAATGACAAGATATGACAGACTTATCACTGTGACAAATAACAAGCAAGTTGCTGTTATTGCTGTTACCTTTCTTGGTTTTTCAACCGATTCCAATTTCTAAATAGGGAAATTAAGATTAGTCATTACGGTCAACCAGTACGGTTGGACGAGTACTGGGGATCTGGGTAGAGACGTAGTGCGCGTGATCAGTTCTCCTTCGTTCACCGTAGCAGTTTTACGACGGTGACTTACGAGAAGGCTCAACATACCAACGACCAGGAAAGCCGTATTTCCGCTCTTGGAGTCTATAACGTCTTTTCAGGCATTCCCTTTTGGGTTTGTGGGTTGATTAACCTACCATATTTTGCACATTTGTCTTGTATTACGTTAAGAGTGAAGGCATGCACCATATCGGTTATCTCTGTAAGTAAAGGTTTTCATATGCAACATTTATTGCGCTGCTATTTATTCATTTGTTCACTGTTGCAGTCTCATTTAGCCTCAGTCTGTTGCTTATCTTTTACATGACCGATTCGTAAGTTTTTCTTCATTTGTTCGCTGTTTCTATCTCTGTTGTTTTGCCGTTGCTTTTTAATTACATTTGCTGCTATCCAAGTCTTCTATTTGAAATGAGTGAGGAAAACATAACTGAACTGACTCGTACTCCTCGTATACTGATAAGAAACGATTTCTCGCTGATGTGGCCAGCAGCATAATAACATTTCAGCGCATAGCGAATAATCTGAAACGACGTTTTCAAGTGGCTTTTGAAAAGCTCTTCATTCCATCATGCATAGTTTGTTTACTTTGTCGTTAACTGGCGCGAAGCAAGAGTCATCGTTACCGCCAAAAATTTATTGTACTCGTCCCAGTCCATCTGCATTAACCCAATACTCATCAAACCGTAGCTGGTTAACCTCACTCTTCCATCTAAAGAATTCGTCTGGTTCGTCTGGTTAGCGATTTGGCATAACAGCTACATTTGTTTCGGTTATAGCAGCCTGGTTCTAGTGCGTGGTAGTTTTCAAGCCTCTCCTCTCGGGATCTCCGTAATCTTGCAGTCTCTGTTACACCGATTTCGGTTATTTGTTATTGTGGCAAGATGGTAGCACTTGTTACAGATTTTTGCAACGCATAATGTAAGGGTGACGTCAGCTGCGGTCGCGGCTCGGTACTATTTGTAACTGCGAGTTTTCATGTCGCTGGAGTTAGTGATTTTAAATTTCTTATGGGTTCTCGCGCATCAGCACTTATGCCTTCTCCGAGTCATCAGCACATATGCCTTCGCGATTTGATTTCTCAAGGACACACGACCAGAATTTCCGATTCCTTACTGATTTCAAAAAGAACACATTTAAACGCGGCAACAATTGTCTACTGTGTTTGCAATTTTCTTTTGCGCTGTTCCGGCACATTATTAATAAAATTCGATTTTGAGACGACGTTACGGCCTTATAATGACGGCTAGTTCGGAGAAAAGTCGCTTCGTGACTCCGCCCAATAGGGGTGGAATATATTTTCTCCCAACGCCGTCATTTTAAGGCCATAATGTCATCTCAAAATCAAATTTAGTTTTTTATTGCGTTCCATGTCTATTTTTTGCGAAAAAAAAACAAGCCCGAACAATAATGTTTGTCGATCAAAATAAAAATTCTTACCCGCCGTGAAGATTTGCACGCGCGATATTTGCTCACGAAAACAATTTTGCTTTTGCAGCAAAATGTTTGAATTCGCCGCTTTTTCAACCAAAAATTACCCAATGAAACCAAATAAACTCTTTCAATGCATCAAATTTTTTTTTAAACAACGGGGATCGACAAAATAATAGAATGACGTGAAAATCAACTTCTTTCCCAGGCTAAAAGTGGAACACAAATGATAACGCAATACAGCCCGCGCATCGCGAAATAAAAATCGAAAAACAAACTGTTTTAAAGAAAAATACACAGTTTTAAAGTTTTAGCACTTACATTTTGGGCAATCTGTCAATGTATGTTGCTTGCAGGGATGAATCACATTGTAATAAAGGTTTTTCCAGCTATATTACTAAGCAAAAACTAAAATTTTGCGGGCGGTTTTGTCAGGAAAGTTTTGAAGTTTGACCTTGGCGGCGTTGTCAAGACAGTTTTTGAACCAATCACAAGCCAGCATTTTGAGACGACATTATCGCAAAACAACGTCGCCTCAAACACAACCAAAAGAGGACCACTGGATCTCATCCTCTCGAGTGCAAAAATGTGTTGTCGTTGTTGTTTACATTTTGTATTGGTTAGATATTTGATTCCTGGGTAATTAAGACTTGTCACCTTGCTAGGGGCGGAATTCAAAATTCAACCACAGGCAGGCCAAATTAGCATAGTTCAAATCCGCTCGCGCACAAGACAGCTCAGCTCACGACTACATTACTGTCGCTAGCATCTATCAGCTTGATGCTGCACACAAAAGAAAAGCACAGGAAGCGAACAACGTACGCATGTTGATAATTTTAATTTTATTTATTATTCCTTTTCTCAACTATTGTGGACTCCCTGTGATTTAATGGCTCACTTTTCCTCGCCCCATTCTTCTCGCCGACTCTCTTTGCTCGCCCTCTCGTAAATCGTGGCTTCGCCGCCAAGATACTCGCGCGAATAGCACGCTTAGCCGGCTTGCAAATCGCGGCTCCGCCGCCAAGATACTCGCATGAATAACGCACTTAGTAAGCCTACTCGTAGGCTAGTGAGAGGTTTAGCAAGTTGTGTAATTACACAGGCATGTTTTGATCGCAAACCGACTCTAACATAGTCAACACACCATGGGTTATTTGTATTCCAAATCATTGTGCACAGTAAAATCTACATTCTCTTAGCTTCAAAATGGCCTAATGAGGTCATTCCCCCGAAATAAAATTTAACACACGATTTTTCTCAAACTTTCACAAGTTATTATCTATCGTACAATGTTTTGAAATATAAAATAAGAAGAATAGGTCCCCGTGTCCGTTTACGAGATATCATCGTCTCAAGTTACCCCATAATTCCATGCAATTTCGCCTAACAAACACATGTTTATTTGATCAGTTTATGCTACTTTCGATAGGAACAGGAAGCACATAATTAAAGCAAATCTTGAAACGATGTACTAGATCTAAAATATCGATAACAAGGAACAATTTACTAAATGTTTTATGGCAGATGCTCGAAGCATCAGACGAAATTGACTTAATACCTTCCTCACGTGCGTGTTGTCGAGGTCGTGATTTCATCTCTGTGAGTAACGCGTTTCTAGTAATAATTTTCTTTTCGAACATGTGTTTTTCTTCTAACTCTTTAACAAAAAGAGGATGAACGGTAGGTCAAAAAGATGTGGAAAAAAAGATAGGTCACCATGCTTGTTTAAGAGTAAATGACTTTTCTTTTCTCTGGTGAGCTTAGCCTCATAGGAAACCTATTACTCACTGGACATGCTTGCGCTGTGACCCCGCGCTACTGACGCAGCAAATCGTTCGCAGTAAGGATGCGCAATCCAATACAGGGCAATGACTTTAAACAAAGAAATTGGTTGAGAACAGTAGGAGAAAAAAAACTTATTTAAGAGGCTTATACCACCGTATGGTTATAAAGACATTAAGAAAGATGAACGTTTGTTCGTTTGTCTCACGATGGAATCGCTTTGAATTGTTGATCGCAACGTTTCGACTGCAATACCGCTAGTCTTCATCAGGCGATGAGGCCGATTGTTTACGTGTCGCCATTTGTGCCACTGGTGCATTTCGATCTTCATTATAATTCCGACTATTAGATGTCGTTCCCTCATAGGTCCGCTTTTTGTTTTTTCGACAGTTGTGCTTTTTGATCGTAGGTATCCAGCAAGCTTGAGAAATTTCGATTCCACTATCTCTATTGATGTTATTAGAATGAAGATGGGATAGCCTCTTTGACCCTACGTGTGTAACAGTGAGGGTCACGATCAATAAAAGTAACTTCTTTCCAAATAGGAAGATGCCCCGTTTCCTTAGCGTGCTCCGAAACTGCGGAGGTTTGCGTACGAGCAAGCCAAACAAAGGAAGCATTGCTTGAATCGGTCAAGTTATAAATAACCGGGTAAAACGCGGCGCTATGCGCCATTAACAAACCAACAAACGAGGCTTAAAAGAAGCAAACCAAGAATGACAGTATTTAAGGTGGCTTTAATACTACAGTTTTTCTGAGACACAAATGTGCGCGCTGGGAAATTCTCTCTGACGCCATTTTTATTTCGCGCGTGCAATACTTTACGCCATCATCGAGAAAAAGCTGAAAACACCTTTGAGATCTGTCTTGTAGAAATCGCTTGTGGCGTACTGTTAACGTTCTTTATCGTGAATGGATGAAGTCTTGAAGCAGTTAGTGAGCGCTACCGGTATACAATATCTGTAAAACTTTGACAAAAACCTCGAGAAATTGTTGTAAAAATTCTTATGTTTATCACACGCATCATATTGCGTTATTTCAGCGCGCACTTAAGTTGCATGCCTGTTGTTTTGCTCACGAAGGAGGTCGCAAAAAAATCGCTAATCGACTTTTTGATCCCAACCTATTCGAAAACTGACCGTTTAACCCGCAGTAAATAATTCATAATCAATTCATAGTAGTAAGTTTCACCTCTAGACAAAATACTGTGGAACCCCGCTCTACAGACACCCGCTTAATACGGACACCCGTATATAACGGACAGTTTAGTTTGTCCCGACGAAAAGCTCATATATTTTCTCTAAAATTAACCCGCTTAATACGGACAACGGACACTTTTCTGTGTCCCGAGTCACAAATTGTCAGATATCGTCAACCCCGCTTTACGGACACTGGTTATCTACGCACTGTCTATTTTCATTGTCACAAGCAGATTCTACTCTGCCAACGTGCAACGCCGCTGAACGCTAACTGGGAGGAGGAATTTTTCTCCAGTCTATCGGTATCCACCTCTCAGAATTCACAAGACGACGACAGTGATGAGGATATTGTTGAGGTCAATGCCGAGTCGAAGACGCCTAAAGTCAAATCACTGGCGGTCGTGACTGAATATTTTACAAGTGAAAACCTAACAGAAACGGCGAATGACCTTTCAAAGGTTCTGTCTAATATTCAGTCCACCTGGCTGAGTCACAAACTAAAAGCGTCAGTACAAAGTAAAGTCACGGACTTTTTCAAATGATTCCATTGTCGTGTTTCAAGAACAATACTTAAAAGTAATTTCAGTCTGAGACTTACGGATAAAGGATGATGAGGTTTCTTTAGGATGAACTCGTTACAGTTACAGTGAAGAAATTAAACAACGTGTTCTCGTAAAAATGACTGCTTTAGTCTTTATATCGATAAAACATGTGTCCGTGACGTTTTTTCTGAGAGCTCGCTTAATACGGACACTATGGCATGTCCCCTTGGTGTCCGTATTAACCGGGTTCCACTGTATTAGCAGAATCTGTAAGAGAGGTTTTTAGAAATTCTCAAAAAAGCGAAAATTCGACATTTTCTTCATTATAGCAAAAATTCTGCCTCACAGATTTTCATTTTCTTTTGCATACCTTGCATACGGTGGCTGCGCCCGCAGTACGAGCGGCAGTCAAAACCATGGTGTCCTCACCGGAAGTGACATTTCGATATTGCCTAAATAACGCAGTAGTTGCATTGTTTTGCATGTTTTTTGCACTCGAAACCAAACTCGAAACGACTTTTCGAAACTCTTTTCCTTTGTATGTAATCAAAATAAAGACAATACTAATATTCTTTTGGCCTCTCCTAATAATTATCTCGCTAGTTCTTGGTTTACTTTCATAAAGAACGGCGTAAATTGTTTAGGACGGCTCAACGAAAAACTTGCCTGGCGAGAGCTGGCAAGCGAGGTTGCCGCACGCCGATGACCCAGTTTTGGCGGCAAATTTAAAGTTCACCGGCAAAAGAGTTGCAAATGTTTTTGTTTGCTGCAATCTTATGGTTTCCGGTCCTTTAACGATAATTTTCAATGTCGTCCCCGGAAAGAAAAGTGGCCAGACTTAAATGCCTCTCCTGTGAAAATACATTTGTTTGTAGACAAAATTTGTACAGGCATTACCGAACATATACCGATCACCGCCCCGAAGCGAAACCCTTTATAATCTGCAAGGAGGCTGTCGATGTTTTTTTGGACAAAGACCTGAGCCCTTACCACCGGAAGGCCAGGCTTCGAGAATTTTTCAATGGAAGGCTGTCCAACGAAGAGCTTGTGGAGATTGCCCTTCCACAAATCGCTAAAACTGTACAAACAAGTCAATTCACGTACGAAAAGTGCAGGAACAAGTCGGGTGAAATCCGGAGAGAGGCTCTGAAGAATGAATTCATTGAACTGTGAGAGAACATATTCAGGACTTTTCCCTCACTTCCAAGAGAACTTGCCGTCTCTCCCTGTCCCCGCACAAGATCACTTCTTCAAAGCATCAGCCCGACGAGAGATTCAACTACATGCGGCAGCAGGCGATTTCTACAATTTCTCGACGACCGAAATGAGAAGAAGACTCTGTTAGAGCAATTAATTATTGATAATAATAGTCTTGCATGCGAGACCATCCTCAGTTGTTGTGAAGGAGAGGTGTTTAAGAGCACTCTAACGCCAATGTTTGTAAAAAAAGTACCACGAAGCATTCCTCGAGTTTGGTTTAGGGGTCGTTTCCTCCCTTAAGATTGGCCAAAACCAAGTAAACTCTATTCTAAGAGGGCACTGGGGAAAGAAATTAGAAGAAAAAACCGGCCTCAAACCTATCCTTCCGAGGTAAGATTTACCTAATGTAGGTATACCTGTACTTGAGTCATAATCTCAACCACTTAAAACCACAATAAATGAAGACACTACATGAAAAGCATTTGATGAGGGAAAATCACAAGTGACAATCAGCAATCTGTAATTAACTGAGGCAAGGAACCTTATCTGCTGACCAGGGTTGCCAGGGGTGACAAAACAATTCTTGTCTTTCCTCTAAGCACACACCAATATATACTGATAGTGCAAGATGATTCCTTTGTCGGTAATACCACATAAAAACATCATTTTCTATATATATATTTTTTCTAATGAAGGTGTCACACACACAGAAGGGGACTAGTTCCTGTCTTGTCCCTGTACCCTCTGTGTAAAGGGATTCTGGCCCCAGCAACTAGCTGCACAAATTTAAACTGGTATGAAGTAGTGGGAGTATTCAAGGCAATTTGTCCCTGGCCCAAAAATTGTCCTTGTGTGCTCGTGTATGTGTCTCCCTAACTTTTCACTGACTTTGAACAGGAATTTCGAAATTCCCTCACTTTTCTTTTCATACCAAAAAAAATTCCTGACTATGAAACAACTAACTTCCCCTAACATTGGCAACCTTGAGTACACAGTAAGAATTTCTGTGGTTAAAAATGAGCTTTTGACATATCTTCCCCTCTTACAAGGGATACCATTGTGGATGCATTACGCAGAACTAAGGATAGGTTAAAAGATGAAATTGGCTTACAGTTCATCAGCAATGGAGAAATAGTAGCTGCATACACAGATGTTGCAAAACATATTCAGTTCATGTTAAGGCAACCAGGCATACAAGGAGCAATTCAGTTCCCTAATAACATCATGGTCATGTACGATTACCTCGATGAATTCCGCTACCTTAATTGGTCTGCTTTTTGCTCCGGGGAAACAAGTATCCAACTAAAACTTGTTGAGCCCAACAACTTGTTGAGTTTGGTACTTAAGCTGGGTAAGTTTTGTGTGTAAAAAGTCTAGCTACACCTAATTAACCTATGAAAGGATGCACGTCTTTTCAACAGCTTACAAGTTATTTCTTGTCTGAACACTGTCAAAATGTCCTACTGATGTGCACACCTGAACAAATTTGTTGTTTTGTTGATGACAGCCCTACATCAGAATTTAATCTTGAGAAAAGGGATTGACAAGGTCTCAAGTCTTAATATTAAATTACAACAGAATTCAAGGAAGATACAATTCATGTTATCAGTGGAATCAATCAATTACACAATGTTTTAATTTCCCCCACATCTAAGTTTATAACAGTGTTTCCACTGCACATGTGGGGGTGCCATGGTGTAGTTGTGAGTGCATTGGACTTCAGACCTGGTGGTCAGGGGTTCAAGGCCTGGTCTCATTGTCATGCTGTTTCATTAGACAAGAAACTTGACTCCCCACTGTCTCTCTCCACCCAGGTGCATTGATGGGTACTGGTGACATACTGCTAGGGGTAACCCTACAATGGACTAGCATCCCATCCAGGGGGAAGTTGCAATACTCTCAGTTGCTTCATAATACAGAAACTGAGTTAAGCTACAGGCATGTGGGTTAAGCTACAGCACATTGGTGCACATTTTAACTCTAAAATGTCATGTAGTATAAATATGATTATTTCTTAGCACTGTGGATGGGTGATGACAACTTTATGGCAGCCAAGATCTGTGGAGAAAACGTCTACAAGCAACTCGCAGAGTTGAAAGAAATAGTTCATCCTATCACTGGCCAAACTCTATCTGTTCTACGAAGGACAACTGCAGATGGCAAGGCAAGGAGAAACAGCACAGGAGCCTCCACTGCCCGTTCCTCATTTCCAATTCCAGAGGCACCTGAGCATGTTGACCAACTTGGGGACATGAAAATCCTTTTTGAGCAACCATCATGGAGTCTAGAGGAAACAGAGAAAATTAGGTACATGTAACAATTGAATCTACTTTCTCTTGAGCTACATAATTTCCCTCACTTGAAGACCAGACCAAATTATTACATAATGTTCTTTATATTTAGTTCACAGTACCATGAATGGCTGGGGCAAAGAAAAGACAACACAACAAACAGGCGCTTGTTTGCAAAAGTCCACTTTGGCAATATGGGAAGAGAAAATATCACTGGTATGTAAAAGAATTAACCGGTTAGAGGTTTTGGTAAAGTGTGATATTTAATTATTTGCAAGGCTATGTGGGCAAAATTCTAAGTAGAATCACCGTACATGTGCAAGGGGGCACCTAATTAAAATAATCTGATTCTTGAGGAGTAGCGAAAATTTGAATTAGACAAGCAAATCCAAATGAACAGTGATATAAATGTAAAATACCTGATCAAAAGTTATGCCTGTTATCTTAAATTTTTTCTAAACATTATAAAAGGTTTACTGTTACTGTAGACAATTAAAAAGTAAATACTGCTACAAATTTTATCACTTTGTGATCATTTTTTGTCACATCAAATGGGACCAATAAATTATATTTGGTAACAAGGAAGACAAGAAAATTTATTTGATTGCACCAAATAATAAATAGATTCTGTTTTTATTTTAGGGACACCTTTAAAACACTTTTATCCACCAACAATGCATTATGGTCTTCGATCTGGAGAAACGATATGCAGGAGGATTACAAAAGTACTGATGGATCTGGGCCTTGACAAGAAGCCTTGGTTAAATGCTTTGAAAAGGGTTGCCAGAAAGGTTGATTCTAGTGATGAAACCAGCATAAGATTCAGTGAAAATGGCATTTTAACCCTCTTCAAACATTTCACGACACTCCTTAAAGAATCCAATATCACTGGTCTGAGATTCCAAATACTTGATGATTTTGGCAGTGGGCTTTATCAGCTTTACCTTTGGCTTCTCAAAACCCCAACTGACCTCACTGGCAAAGAATTTGACATTCATGCAAGGTGCCTGCTTGGATTTCAGTTTGTTCAAATATTTGGCACAGGGTCAGTGACTGCCACAATTAAACAAATTGCCGTTTACACCGGTTATTACATCGACCAGGCTAGGGAAGATGGAGTCTTGAGTGGGCAGCCACTAACTTTGAGGAATTTTAGTGATGCACTGATGGAAACAGCACACAAAAGTACAAAACTGGGAAGCATTAGCTATGGTCGTGGCAAAAAGGGACCATCCACAGAGAAAGATTATCAAGAATTCATCCTGGCACAGCAGATGGCAAACTGTGCTCTCCACATAAGCAGCAGAGAAGCTATCTTGGCCACTTCATCCAGTGCAAAGGTAAAACGTCTCCAGTCGAAAGACCAGTCAAAAGAAGTCTCCAAGGTGAATACATATGCTATACTGGCTTTTATCACTTCTAGGAAACACATGCCATTAAGTTTCTTAAAGGGGCTATGCCACAGGTGTTTTTGTTTGGGAGTCAACAGTCTGGTTAAATCAAAACAAAGAGCATTCTCTTATACACAAAACAATCTAAGAATTCTACAAGGAGAACAAAACTACATGTAATCAGTTCATACATGTTGATGGTTCTTGCTAGGAATGAGGAAAAACTTGAAAAAAAGCAGCCCGACTTTTTCAAGTTGCAATCTGTTTCCATCCTGAGGCACTTAACCTGTAGTTTTAGAGTACTATAATTACTCGAATAAGCGCTGCCACTGAATAAGTGCCACCCTCGAATAAGCGCCACATTTGGGACTAAAAAAATTAATAAGCGCCGCGGTCCCAATGCAGCGCTTATTTGAGGAATTTCATATATCTAAAAAACCACTACAAAGCAACTCTAAACCAGCAATGGAAATTTCTTTCTCATCAAAAGCCATGTTCTTTAGTTCAAACCTAGGAAGATCTGATGCTTCTTTTTTTAGTTTGGCTTAAACAGCATTTTAACCTAGGAGACGGGGGAACTTCATTCTGATTCTTGCTTACAATTTTAGTAACATTTTGTTCAAGTGCTGGAAGAGACAAATGGTGACAAAAGACGCTTCCATTAGTTACTATAAAATTTTCGTACAGATAGAAAATATACCATTAAATTAAAAGAAAAGATTTCTTCGTCGCGTCCATTTTTAAATAAGTGCCGCCCTCAAATAAGCGCAGCCCTCGAATAAGCGCCACATTTGAGGCGCGAAAAAATTTAATAAGCGCCGCAGCACTCATTCGAGTAAATACCGTAGTTTAAACAAAACTGGACCATTATTTTGGGTTTCCATCAATATGAATGTATCTTCTCTCTCTGCTTAGGAAATACCTTTTTTCCAGTCACATAAAACAACCATTACAAGTCAGCACAATAACGACAACCAGGTATGTATGATGCAAAAATATTTTTGAACAGACCATGTTATTAAAATAATAGCTAATTTTTCAATACTCTTATTTTGTACCTGTTTCCAGAACACAAATAACAAAGTTGTAACTTCTTGCAAGACCAGATACTTGAAGAAAGCATATTAATAACTGGTTGTTTTGATATATTTTAATGCTGAGGATAGGATTGGATTTAGTCCTACACCAAACATGTGAAGTATTTTGACTACCAGAAAGACAACCAGATGCCAATATTATATTTTCAAAGGGCATTGTTTGGGCCTATTTTGTGATTAGGGTTAGAGACTAAATGTTGAGGTTACTTTTTCTTTGGCATTTCCTACAAAAGGGATTAAAATCAACTTCAGGATGTAACAAAATGATTTTTTTTGGAACAAAAAGGACTGCAAACCTTCCTACACAGTAATGTCCTTACATTCATATACTTCTCACATCTGAGCATTCATCTAAATAAGATAAATCTGACATTGAAGCATATCAGATGCATCCCAAAAGCTAAGAAACCTTATAAAATATTATCATATTAGTTTTCAGTAAGTTATGCATTGTAACATTAGGTAAGCATAAAGAACGAAACGATAACAAAACGAAAACGGCAATGCAAAGGATCATGTAAAAACATTTGCATTTGGTTAGACTTGCAGAACTACAGAAGAAGATCAAGATGAGGATGACAGCAGCGATGAAATGGGAGAGCTGGTAATGATAAACTTACAGTAAATAACAAGTTTGAGCCCTGATATGACTACCTTTAATACTTTGATATTAACTGTATAAAACTCACTGTAGTATTGACGAAAACTTTCTTCCCAAACTGTTAAGCTTACACAGAAGCTTATGTAGAAAGACTATTAACAACCTTCGGACAATAACATGAAATGACCACAATTTTCCAAAGGGAGATCGTGACTCCAAACAAAGCCTTCACTGTCCTCTAACGATTTCGGAAAAACAAGCAATAAAGTAAATGGGTCTTACCTTTCCTTTTGCTAGGATTGTGATAAAATTGATCCATATACACGGACTGTAGGAGAAGCCGAGTTGATTGTACCACCAGGAACGAAGAAAGATGTTGAAGTACTGAAGAACAAACTCTTGGAAAACGCACGCCTCCTGGCTAGCAAAGCACCTTTGACAACAATAGATTTTCAAACGGCACAGAAGTACCAGGAAAGCAGACCATCATTAAAGTCTCTGAAAACCCACCTCCAGTATGTCAAATGTTCCTCCGTAGAATGGGAGAGAGAAGATCCCAGGGTAACCAAAGAGTTGCTGTACGCTACGTGGATGTTTGCAGACAGATCACAAGTGTTAGTGATTGAAAGAAAACTCCATCCTACGGCAGATCGATACAGACTCCTAGTTCCAATTAGAGCCTTCCTTGGAGCACGATTCAACGCCTCCACTGACACGTTGGCAGTACATGTCAAATGCATTCCTGCGGTGCAACTGCAAATTATCGGGGCCAAAGACTCACTGAACGCGTGGAAAACCCTGCAAGATTTCTCATTGCCTGGTTCTGATGAACAGAAAGTTTTCCACTAACGATTACGTTTCACCCCGATAAAACCAGTCTTGCCGAGATTCAACGGCAGTTTCGTCAGCAGGCAAGACTATCGCAAGCCTTGAACGCTGGGATAAAACCAGACTTGAAATACGAAGAAAACAACGATGAAGAGGATTTTCACAAGGACAGGCGACCGATTGTTCTTGATCCCACACTTGTCAGAGCCGCTCAATTGGCGGACATAAATTTGATGACTGAGGTCAAAGAGAACGGCCATGATGTGACGTTTCTAGTGAAAATGTACTTTGGACTAGAGAAGACCTTTAACAAGCTTCTTCGCACTCGAGTCCAGTCACTGAAAACAACGAAGTCCTCAACAAGCTCCGCAAGCGAGTCCAGTCAGTGAAGACAGCAAAGTCGGTCGCAAACAAATTGTGAATTCGACTCCGGTTGCTCATGTAATTCATACAGTTGTAAACACTGTAAAATTGAAAGCTGTGACTGTAAATCGAAATAAATCAGAGTGGTTTACTTAAAGAAAACGCTGTACCATACAAAAGAAAACCACATGTCAAACATGTTTCGCTAATCAGGCAGAAATCGAAGCGAGCATCGATTTGCATATTTTCTATGCGACCAATCAGCGAGCACAAAATCTGCGTGACGTCAGGACACCATAGTTTTTCCCGCTGTAAAATTTGATATTTTCTAAGCTTCTCATATTTCTTTTCCAGGATAATTAGGGTTAATATCATTTATTTTAACAGTTGTAGGAACAAATGACCCAAAGAAAACTCCTGTTGGCTTTAAATTAAAGTTTTCAAAAGGTAATCTTTCCCTTCTGAAAACTGTAGCAAGACACCTTAATTTTCCTTCGTTTGTCAATGGGGCACATGGATTTTCTCGTGACCAGCATCTTCTGTGACACTGTTCGAGGAAAATGATGGTTGCGCCAATTTTTGAGTAATTTTAATTCGGTGCTTACTCATTTAAAACGAGGAGAACATTAGAGTACGTTTCGATTGCTACCGATCTTTAACCTTCAAAGCAGAGGTTGCACTCTTCAAAAGGCCAATGTATCCATTAATTTACAAAAGAAATAGAATTAAACATACCTTTGTAAACAATGGCGTCTTCACGTTAAATGCCTCGCAAAGAAAGGCTTGGAAAAAGAGCACAGACCACGGATTTACTTAAAAATTCAGCCTCTATGGGAACTGTAAATAACCAAAAACAAATGCAACCAAAAGACTTGCCGACATGAGAAAAATTCTAGCAAAAATATACTATTTTACGCACCAAGAACAACGATCGAATTTCACGATTCAATTTCACGCAAAGCATCATGGATGGACCTTTCATTCCTCTTTGGTTAAATTAGTACTCCCCTCAAAACTAGAATATCCTGCCCCCCTCCCCCTCCCCACAGCTCGGCTAAAAGAATCGGAGGGGCAGTGCCAAAATACCTGATCAATCAATGATCTGTTAAGAAGTTTCCCCTTCTTCTTTTTTTTTATCTAATTATATTTTTCATTTGAGTTCTGTTCTTTTGCTTTGGCAGGGGAATTGCATGACAATATAGGGACATCTAATCATGAGAACCACCTTCGCATTTGCTTTAATTTGTACTTTCGCTGCGCTATGTTTTGTGTTCTACTATGACTTGGCTGTAACGAAATTAAGGATGCCAGCGTTTCATTATGTTCAACGAGCAAAATCAAACAGCACCTTGATAGGAATGTATACCAGCTTACCTGACGAAAAAGAAGAAGTAGCGACAACAAAGAACATGGTGAGAAGCCCCACAAACAGAGAGACATTAAAGACGTCAGAAAGTGGACACGAACTTCAATCTGGTATCACACTAAAAGAAAGAAACCAATCACAGCAATGGTTCATCACCAGGAAAATTCTCATCATTGTAAGTCCAGCTCGGGGTGGATCCTCGTTCTTTGGAGCATTATTCAACAGTAATCGGCAAGTCATGTATATTTATGAACCGCTATACAGCGCTTCTGCCAAGAGAAAAGAGCCGAAAAACTACAAACAAACCTGCATCAATGTAATCGATAGCTTCTTTAAATGTAATTTCAGTAACATCAGCCAGGGAATTTTATCAGATTTTTCCAATAATTTTTATCGCAGCAGGAGCATAGCGCTATCTAGAAAGTATTTGCCACAGATTTCAAATACATTACTTAGCAAAGCTTGTAACACTTACAACCATACTGTTATCGAATGCCCAGCGAGTCATTTGGAACTTTAAAGGAACTTTTTCAACGGCAAAACCGATATGACGTTAAACTGGTTCACTTGGTTCGGGACCCACGAGCGGTGGTTTTCTCCAGGGTTAAAATGGGATGGATAAAGAATCAAAAGTGTCAAAAACCTTTGTGATCTAATACTACAGAATGTACGGTTTGGCTTGTTCTCTTCCGCGCCCTGGCTTAAGAATCGCTTTAAAGTAATTCGCTACGAAGACGTAGCATTGGATGCAGTAAATGTTGCAAAAGAAGTATACAGGTTCGCGGGAATTGATTGGTCGGTAAGCGTCGAGGAATGGGTGAGTACTCATATGAACAGAAACCATGGAGGCGCTTATTCATTGTCCAGAAATGCTTCAGCGGTTATTGACGGGTGGAAAAACGCCCCCGAGCCCTTGATAAAGGCTGTAGACGATACATGTGGTGATCTCATGAATTTTCTCGACTACGAGAAATGGAGAAAGGAGGAGAGATGAATGCTGCTTATAAACGTAGTTATTTCTTATGGGAACTGCCATTCAGTGGATCTAACCAAAGATGGACAGGCAGTCTAGAAATCTAAGTGAGTTTTAAGCCGTCATTTTTCTCTCAAGTTTATATTTCATTACTTTCGTGAACAAAAACCTGGAACTCTTTGCACGATGAATTAAGAACTGCTCCTAACATCAAAAAATTCCTTTTGCAAATTAGAAATATGACGTTCGATACCTGTAATTGTTATTTATGTAGTGCTTAGAGTTTTTGCCAACCAACAGTTTATTAACTTGTATATTACGTGCCTCAAAACACCAATCCAAAGTACGGAAAAAGATGGCGGCTGTACATTTCACCACAATACCTTGCGAACCTAACACAACCAAAACGCACATGAAAAGCCATATCGTTTGCATAAATTTGTCCCTGTGCGAGCAACATCCTGTTAGTTTAAAGTTTTTAGAACTTTTCTTTGTGTTTTTATGAGCGTTTATAGGGTTCTTGTTCGCTAAGAACTATGGGTAAATGTACCATTTGCCATCTATTTCGGTACGGTGGATTGCTCGAGTATAAATCAGTAAAGCATGGATTCTTGAAAAAGATGCTCCTCGGTTTAGGTGTCTGAACCGGAGTGCAGCGAGTGTTTTATTTTAAAATTGCTAAATTATTGTAATACTGTTTAAAGATATGCTAATTAATTCCATCCATACTTTATTTGTTGTACAATTTATCGTTGTAGCCTTTTTAATCAATAATTTTTTTTTTGTAGTTTAGGTTTTTTTATGGAAATTTTTATTGCAAGACAATGTCGCCATATGTAGAAAAAAGGATGAGTTTCAGCTGAAGAGGAGTCTTTTGGCCAGTCCGGGCCATAGACAGTTTTGTCTATATGATTTCTAGCAATGTGGTTGGTCTAGACAAAACCAAAAGAAACTCATCTGGCCGAGAGGGACTGGGACTGTTTCTTTTTCCTTGCTGCCTCATGCCTGGCGGCCATATTGTTATATTATTTTGGCGAAGGGGAACAGTGTAAAATTAGCAATAAATTACACGAAACATATCGTTTGTTTGTTGTCACATCACAACTTTCGACATATGGTCTGTTTCTCCTTAGGTTCTTAGTCTAAAAGTCCGAAAAAGTCCCAAATTCCCATTCACAGAATCCCGAGAAAAATGACAACACAGCTACAATTTTTTCTTTCGGCGACAAAGGAACTTCTCCCTAAATTCGGGGACTTTTATTTCACAACTGTCAAAATGTCAACAACATCAATCAACTCGCGCACGAAACTTATAACTTCCGGTGAAATAGATTTCCAGTGCGATCTAACAACAAACTCTTTCTTTACTAAATGGAAATTGGAAAATAATCCTGAACATGGTCTAATTTTCGAAATCTACTGACATATGCATTGAATTTTATTATTATTATTATTATCATTATTATTATTATTATTATTATTATTATTATTACAAGTGGGACCGGAAAACAATATTATAATTATTAGTTAATTATTGGTAATACAACGCTCATTAAATTAGAACCTGTTTTATATACGAAAAAATAATTCTTGTCACAAGACTTACATATTGGGCGCAATTTTTGTTCACCTTGCCTCAGGTGAATCAATTCACTCATCTATTTAACTACCAATCAGTCGATCAATCACCTACTCAACCCCTAGGTTGATGAATCAGTCAATCGGCTAATTAATTAAATATCAAAAATCAATCAATCAATCAATCAATCAATCAATCAATCAGTCAATCAATCAACCAATCCGTGACTAAAAGGGTTGCCAATGAGAATAACAAATGGTGCAGTAATCATTAGTGATTTTATTCGATGCACAGATTATGACTCACTCTGTCACTACCCCAGACCTTGATGGAAGTAAATATTGTGATTTCAATTTTGTTTTCGGTTTGATTATTAGCCTTTTAAATGCTTATTTCGAAGTTGATTTTCAACTTGTCCAAACTGCAGATGGAGCTGGAATAACAGCAGTTGTAGGTAATGCTAATACATTTTGTACAACTACAAATGCTCAAACATTTATCAAAGATATAAAAGTTGAATGTAATGGAATGAGTGTATACAATAACTTAAAAGCAAATGAATCAGCAAATGTTTTATCCCTTTTGAAATACACAAAAAGTTATGCAGACTCAGTTGGGCAAGACCAATTTTTCTATCCTGATAAATCGAGGGTTGTCCAATACACCCAAACTGACTCGATTCGTCTAAGGTAGTGCCGACTCGTCTCGATTCGACTCGAATCGTCCGTTGTGTAGTCGATTCGACTAACTGGAAAGTCGATTTGCGAGACACTTAGAAAAAATCACACAAGAAGGCGAACAGGGAGGGTAGGAAAAGTGGTCGAATCGACTCGATTCGACTCGAATCGTCCGTTGTGTAGTCGATTCGACTAACTGGATAGTCGATATGCAAGACACTTAGAAAACATCGCACAAGAATGCGAACAGGGAGGGTAGGAAAAGTGGTCGAATCGACTCGATTCGACTCGAATCGTCCGTTGTGTAGTCGATTCGACTAACTGGAAAGTCGATTTGCAAGACACTTAGAAAAAATCACACAAAAAGGCGAACAGGGAGGGTAGAAAAAGTGGTCGAATCGACCCGATTCGAGTCGATTCGACTCAAATCGTCCGTTGTGTAGTCGATTCGACTAACTGGAAAGTCGATTTGCGAGACACTTAGAAAAAATCACACAAGAAGGCGAACAGGGAGGGTAGAAAAGTGGTCGAATCGACTCGATTCGAGTCGATTCGACTCGAATCATCCGTTGTGTAGTCGAAAGTCGATTTGCGAGACACTTAGAAAAAATCACACAAGAAGGCGAACAGGGAGGGTAGAAAAAGTGGTCGAATCGACTCGATTCGAGTCGATTCGACTCGAATCGTCCGTTGTGTAGTCGGTTCGACTAACTGAATAGTCGATTTGCGAGACACTTAGAAACAAATCACACAACAAGGCGAACAGGGAGGGTAGAAAAAGTGGTCGAATCGACTCGATTCGAGTCGATTCGACTCGAATCGTCCGTTGTGTAGTCGATTCGACTAACTGGATAGTCGATTTGCAAGACACAGAAAAAATCACACAAAAAGGCGAACAGGGAGGGTAGGAAAAGTGGTCGAATCGACTCGATTCGAGTCGATTCGACTCGAATCGTCCGTTGTCTGGTCGGTTCGACTAACTGGATAGTCGATTTGCGAGACACTTAGAAAAAAACCACACAACAAGGCGAACAGGGAGGGTAGGAAAAGTGATCGAATCGACTCGCTTTAAGAACGAGGAAGGTTCCTGTTATCTTCTTGTCGTTCCGTTTGCAAATCCTTCAGATCGACAACACAAGCGAGAAAGAAGGTTCATTGCAATTTTCCTGTTTGGTATCGCATCACGCTTTAAGAACGAGGAAGGTTCCTGTTATCTTCTTGTCGTTCCGTGTGCAAATCCTTCAGATCGACAACACAAGCGAGAAAGAAGGTTCATTGCAATTTTCCTGTTTAGTGTCGCATCACGCTTTAAGAACGAGGAAGGTTCCTGTTACCTTCTTGTCGTTCCGTGTGCAAATCCTTCAGATCGACAACACAAGCGAGGAAGAAGGTTCATTACAATGTTCCTGTTTAGTGTCGCATCAGTGACGCTTTAAGAACGAGAAAGGCCCATGTTATGCGTTCCTTGTTATGTCTTATTGTGTCACGCGTACATACTTGAAGGACTTTACGACCTGATTTCCGTTGAGTCGAATCGACTTTTAGGAATACGAATCGACTCGAATCGAGTCGATTCGAGTCGATTCGTCAAAATTTTCCACCTCCCTGCGCATTTATTCGCGACCTGACTTCCGGTGAGTCGGAAGCCTTTGATCCTCGAGTTGACTCGAATCGTCTTTGCTTTGAGACGATTCGACTCAGTTTGGGTGTATTGGACATGAGTGAAAAAAACAAAACAAAATAAAACATCTTACCTGTGTTTATACTACAGTTACATTGACTTATCTATTCATGATTGCTTGGTTAACATTAGTTTCCTTTTTCACTAATTTATTAGTCTGCCAACTATTTATGTAACTATAGTGAATATTTAATAATCACTTAATTATATGATGACGATGATGATGATTATTATTATCATACAGCCACCTAATGGGATAGTTTGGTGTCTGAATGCTTTATAATTGGTAAAGATCAGGACTCCATATTCATACTTAAGCTTGTCCAGTTAGGAAAAAATTCAGTTACAAAATTTACATAAGAGTTCACTCAATCAATTTTTGCACTCATCTGAAATTTTTTGCTTATTTTTTTCGTATTTGGACAACATGGAGCCTTGTTATATATACAAGACATACAAGGATTGCAAGGCATCTTTTGCCTAAAGCATATTACTATATGTTTTAACCCTTATCACCTCGACATTAGTTGGGTCATTTTCCCCTAACTCGCCTTAACTCGCCTTAACTCGCCTTAACTCGTAACTGATAGGCAAGCTTGATTTTTCCTTAACTCGCCTTAACTCGCATTATCTCGCATAATCTCGCGGCGAGTTAAGGTCCCAGAGTAGGCCTCCTGTCACCCACCAGGTGTCAAAAGAGGTTTTATCAAAGGCAAAGCTATTAGACTTCTACAAACAAATTCCTCGGAAAAAGATTTCCAGGAATCTCTCTCTAATTTCAAAACACGCCTTCCCGCGCGTGGATACCCTAAAAACTAGTGGAGAGAATATTATCTGAAGTCTCCTTCGCCGGAAGACAGTCGGCTTTGAAACAAAAGAAAAGGAACAAATATTACCATTTGTCACGACATATCACCCGGGAGTTAAAAACCTAAGAAATATATTGATGCACAAATGGAGTATAATTCAAAATCAGCCATTGCTGAGGACCATTTTCAAAAAGCCTCCTATTATATTATACAAGAGAGGCAAATCACTAAAAGACATGCTCGTCAGAGCAAAGCTTTGAAGGCATAATAACTTACACGTCGCAGACAAAACTCCACAGTAGGGAGTCTGTGCAGGCCTGTCACGATTGTTACACCTTAGAGTTCTCCCTCGAGAAAACCTGTGATGTGATTGGCTCGGTACACCCGGTACGGAAATGCTCAAAGCGGAGCAAAGCGGACCAATCACAAAGCCGCTTTGGAACGGTGCAGGTCAACAGTGAGAAACGCCACTGAAGAACAGCGTCAAGCACCCGGTCAAGCAGAGCGGAAACGAAAACGAGAAAGACGAAGGAACAGTACAGCAGAGAGATAAAGACAACTAGAAATAAGACGGAACGGTACTGAAGAACAACGCCAGAGGAAAACTGAGAGACGCCGACAGAGAACTGTAAACATGTCGGGTACAGTTTTCTTGATTTTTATCTATTTGTGATTGGAAATAATTTTGTACCACCGAATAATTTACGTCTACGATTTTGTTTTTTATTCTACAGATCATCAAGGGGAAAGAAGTCGTAATAGAGAGAGAGAACGGAGAAGAAATTTACGCCAAGGACAGCATGAAGTTACAAGGTGTTCAGGTAAAATCAATTTCCGTGCTTTAGCAAAGTTTGTTTAACAAAAAAAAATGTACTGTTACAAAAGGGAACTTTTCGTCAAAACTTAAACCGCACCTTTTACGGTATGTCATTTAATACTACTCGTAGAAAGTGAAAAAAAGAGGAAAAGAAACAAAACAAAACAAAACGTAAAAAGGGAACACAATTTGAGGGGGTAGTGCAAAGGTGATGGTATAATATTACAAGATTTCACAATATGGCCGCGCGCGTGACTGAGTGAGAACGAGAACACAATAATACCTTTTCAGCGTTAGAAATGAAAAGATAGGCTAAAGAAACTCGACTGCCGGTCCCGAATGCCTGTTAAGTGGAATATGAATGTCTTTATTGAGGAGAAATATGGATTGCTTTGGCCCGATGCTTTAATTGAACCAGCGTGAAGATCTGATTGCTGAGTTTCCCGGGTGAGTTTCTCGGAATTTTTCAATCATTTCACAGAATATTACGGTATGGGAAATTCGCTTTTATTTAGAAGGATCCCACTATCTCAACTCGCTTATTTCCAATTCTCCGTTATCTCGAACAAAGAGAAATTTGTCTTGGCTTTGGTCATAAATATAATATTTCCAGTTATTTACTTTTACGACGATAACCCGCTTTTCTCAACTTTGAAGAATACCAGTGTGTTTTGTTTTCACGGAGCAAAGTGTAGCCAGGCAAAGGAGGAAACAGCTTATGAAAGCATGCAATGAAGTAAAAGGCGAAAACAAGTACCAGCGCGAATCGTCAAGATGTTAACTCATTGACTAACAAAAGAATAACAAAACAGGACATAATTGATATATGCCTCGTTCTTTTAAGCTCTGAATACAGTCATTGTTTACAATATCCTCGGCAAAACCCTACCAAAATCCGTGCAAGTAACGAATCGACGAAAAAGCACATCCTCATTTATGTATCTACTGAAGTAGGTCTTAAATATTTTTTAACCCTTATTCTGATTTCTGAATTGTTTGCTTGAATTTCAATAATTTTATTTGGCTTCACTTAAGCTCAAGACTTAAGCTTATGTGTGAATTAATTTTGTTTATCACTTATGAATTGTTTTCTTGAATTTCAATAATTTTATTTGGCTTCACTTAAGCTCAAGACTTAAGCTTATGTGTGAATTAATTTTGTTTATCACTTATGAATGGTTTGCTTGAATTTCAATAATTTTATTCGGCTTCACTTAAGCTCAAGACTTAAGCTTATGTGTGAATTAATTTTGTTTATCACTTATGAATTGTTTGCTTGAATTTCAATAATTTTATTTGGCTTCACTTAAGCTCAAGTTAAGCTTACATGTGTATGTGTGAATTTTTTTTGTTTATCACTCAATATTATGCATGGTTCAATTCTACCTGTTACCATCCTCCCCCTCCCCGGGCCTACCCCCGGGGATTTGCAATTTTTTCTCACTTGGCAGTCTATTCCCCACCCCCGGGCACACAGAAAGAGAGGATTCCCCACCCCCGGGACTCCTCATCGACCACAAATACGTTGTTTTGTGTACAAAACCTAAATGACGATATTGATTTCCGTACAATAGCAAAATCAGATGTTTTGACAAGAACTTAAATGCTTTTCTAGAGTTTATTAAAAGAAGGACACTACATGCATAATATAATAAAAACATGAACAGAAAACTGAAGAAAAAACTCTACCTGCACTGGCATACGGCTGGCAAGTAAAGAAATTTTCTTCGCCACGTTTTATTCGAAATATAGTGCATTCGCACAAGAGGCCCATGAACAAATTGATGGCAGCATTTAAAGGAGTTTTTCTTAGCTTGTTTCATAAGAACACTGGACTGAGATCTCTGTTTAACATAAAGCTGTGCATCCGTTTTTATATTGAGTCTATTTAAGTGGTCTTATTATAAATATAAACACTCTGAAGAAATATTTCTTTGTTTGTGACGACCACCATTCATTCGAGTATGCATCAAACGCACATTCTTTCAACAATTTATGATAAACGTACCGTCGAACACAGATTTTAATTTTGAGAGATTACTCTTCTCTAAACAGTCTGCTACAAATACTAGAGATTTTCACTGGGAATAGGCAATCTTCTCCACGCGGTCCGGGGCCATCATATCAACTGAGAAGTGACGTACTTTACAAGAACAACAAGAAGTTATTTTCGATTTGCCCACCTCCCCGACCCCCCAGGACAAGACCACTTCAAACAATTCCCCACCCCCAGGCTCGAAGGGCTGGACTTGTCCCCGGGGTTGCCCGGTGGGGGGATGGTAACAGGTAAAATTGAACCATGCATTAGTTCAGAAGGCGACTGCAATTTGCCATTTTTTTTCGATCTCAGTTAACCTACATGTATGAAATAAAAGCACTGCATTGTGGAAAGTGCTTCTTACTATTTGTCACTCATAATGGAATGTTCATGTTTTAGAAAGTTCAAATAATTACTGCATGCATTTTTTGGTTTCTCAAAAATCATTGTATTCCCAAGGGGGGGGGGGGGAATCGAGATGTAAGCAAAGGATTTTTTTTATGCAATTGACATATTTGTACTGATGTGTTTTTGCTTCCTAAAGGCAATCTGGCTTGTTTAACTGACAATTGTCTGCTGGGATTAGTTAGAACATGTTTGATTAATTGCAATTGGCTCTTTACTGAGTTAAACAAAGGAGACTGGAGATGATTGAACATCCAGTAAACTTAAATGGGGTCCTGCCATTTTGTTGCTCATTCGATCGATTGATATTCAAGTGCTTTACCTTACCTGTATTACCCAATGAACTGTGCAAAGGGCGGAAGACAATTACAAGTAACCACTTTTTAGACAAATGGCTAAAAGAGTTTGGATAGCTGCAAATGAGGGGTTCAGGCGATGATTTATTAATTATTTGTTAGGATTCCACAAAAGCTGGAAAGAAGAACACTTTCACGGGTGGATGCAAAAATTTCCAACAATGGGCACTTGTACGTCCCATGAATCAGGTGGATCACAAAAGTGAAGCAAAGTATAGCTTCGGCAACAACATTTCAAAGCGGAAGTGACAATGCTAGCAAAGTGAATGACGACTCCCTTAATAATTGACATTGAGTATAATTACTATTCTGTTCACCCATTCTTTCTGTTCATTAATGTCACATTGGTCAAAAATTGAGTTGTGAATGCTTTAATAATGTATGTTACATACAATATTAGTTATTTGATGTTGTCAAAAGAAAAACAATGAAGTTAATATTATTATAAGGATGAAAGTAATTTGAGAGGCGCTCGTTCTCATGAATTTTGCACTCCAAGAACTGAAAATTTTCTTCAATTGATGAACTTAGAGTTGAGGAGGGGAAAGAAAACAAAGATGCTCCAATGAAAGTCTAATTTATTTGAATTGTAACTACAGTGTAACTTTTATTTGCAGTCCTCTATCAGGCATTTAAGCCTCGACTTTTGGTGGCCCTGGTCAGTTTTAAATCGCCACTGGCGACTGGGCGGCTGCCAATTTTTAGCCCTGAATTTGTTTTGTTTTTTTTCACTGATCCTTTTTTTCTGTTCTAGGCATATATGCCAGCAGTGATCAGTGATGCAGCATTTTCTTACAGTGAAGTTAAGGTACGTGGAAGATATCAGTTAATATATAAATAGCCTAGCTTACGTATCTAACTGTTCAGTAAATTGAACTGGATTGAATGCAGTGATTGGGTTAATTTGGGTTCGGTAATTGAACACAATAATTATTAACCAAAAATATGCCTATATATACAGCTGTGTTTGATTGCATTCAATTTCTGAACCCAGTCAAACATAATTAAACAGTTTTAAAATCATTCAAATATAATTATAGATTTAGCCAAGCCTAAAAGTGGAGCTCCAATTTTTATTTGGCAATCCTATTATTCACAATGGAAAATAAAAATTGAACCAAGGATAAAATTGAACCACAACATTTACATGAGTGTGTCATCAAGACTTCCATTTGGGTGGCAATGAGAGCCTTTACATCTGGACTTAAGGGAGGAGACTCTTAATCACCATATTGTTGCTGTGGGAATTTCCTCAGAACCATCATATCTTGGAAACCCTATTACTTCCACAGATAAGCTGCTTGGCCACATTTGTTTTATGGGAAAGGTTTTCAAGATTTTCAAGTCACACCCATATTCAGCATGTCACTTGACCTGAACAGAAAAAATGCTAAAACTCAAACAGCATACAGTTCTCGCTATTGTAAACATTGTGAACATTTAAAGATTATCAGGATGCAAAATTTTAAGCAACAGTTTCTAGAAATTTGCTTTATTATGAATATAAAAGTTATGATGGCACAAGCACATATCTTTATACATTTTTGTGCTGTAGTTCTTCTATTCTTTGTAAAAACAGTAATTGCATGCTTCAGATTGTAAAGAAGGGTGGGGCGATTCGCAAAAAAGTCGGAACTTTACTAGTTTCCTCTTAGTTTTACTGATTTTCTTTTTAATGTGCAGTTGGGACTGGCAGTAGCTATGCACGCACAATGTTCAGTTGTGGAATTCAGATGTTCTTCTTCATTATTTCACCAATATAGTGGCAGGAAACGCTGAAAACAGCGTATGACAGAATACCATCCACAAAAATCCCTTAGCAACAATGCGAGATTTGTAGTTAAGAATCCCCCTTCCTCAAGTTACAAAATCCTGATGTGAGATTTATCTGGATGGCAATATGGTTAATTACAGGGGGGTAACTTAATGCAGAATGAATCAAATAGTTACACCATGTTTACGTGATACCGGTATGAACTCACCCAGGTATGGCTTGCACTGTTATGAGATTTTGTGCTGTAATCATGTAACAAATACAGAGAAGCAAGAGGGAACTGGGGTGACCTTGTACACTGTAGCAGAATGAAAAGCATACAATGAACTGGTGTCATGCAAACACCCCCTCAGACTAAAGTTGAGCAGCTCTCAAGAATGTTTAACAACATCCTCAGATACCCAGGGGCAGTAAAACCCTGATTTCATTAAAGCAGTGTAAACTCAGACTGGTGCAATTTTGTTTACATGAGACCGGTCTGAAATTCAGACTGGCATAAGTATTTACATGAGACCAACCATCTCGAAAAATACAGTTTACCTTTCATCCACTTGGAATGCTTCAATGCCACTTATTTAAATGCACATGCTCAAAACTCAAAACAAATACCGTAAACTGCCGCTTATAAGCCCGCCTGCTTACAAGCCCCTAGGCTATAGGCCCATCCACCTGTAAACAAAAAATACATACGGTAATATGCCACCCCCCCCCCCCCGGATATAAGTCCTCCCCTAGTTTTCCCTGTTTCCTTAATATTAAGCACTCTCACAGAAAACTGCAAAGATTAACTCTGAGCTTCTGTTTTGTTATGTTCCAGTTACGTTCACGTTGTTGCAGTTTTGATTTTGTTGTTAAAATTGAAGTGAATTCGAATTATTGTGACATTTCAAAGGTTAATTACAAACTGGTACATTAAAAACGTATTTCGATCAACACTGCTGTGGCTCATTTTGTAACGTTTTTCTTATCCCGCTTATAAGCCCCCCTGGATATAAGCCCCTCCATTTACAAGCCCACCCAAAACCCCTTGCAAAGTTGTGTCAGCCTAGGGCTTATAAGCGGCAGTTTACAGTGTCTTAAAACATTTGGGGTAGTTTTTCATGCGAGCGTGCATGCTCAGTGCATGACACAGCATGACATAATGCCAATTTTGTGAATTGTGTGCGCAGTATGGATGCGCAGAAAAAAATTGCGCAAATATCCTTAGAACCTCCCTAAAGCCATGGGCTTACTTTTGGCAACTGAGATAATTAAACTCTGCTTTGTTTCCCATACAGGTTTTTATTCCATCAACCTGATGTCAGAAAAAATATGGCAGTTTATTGTAAGGCTTTGGTTAATAAATTTGTACTCTTAGCTACATGTATGTTCCCAGGCAGACATTATCAATTGAAATAAAAAATTTTAAGAGCAGTTTTGAAATAAGGTTTTATATATATATATATATATATATATATATTTTTTTTTGGTAAATTTTGATGTTGGTGATTAGTTTGACTGTATCCACATACACTTCATGTTCCCTCAGTAACACATCCATACACCAATAGCATTTCAGTTATTTGGGAGTAACCCTACTCCCCCCCCCCCCCCCCACACACACACACACACACAAGCACACACACAACTAACTTCCCAGGAATAATGATTCAGACTTATTTACTTGAATTCACTTGACAGGGAAAACTATTTCAAATGATGGATTCACCACAGTCTGATCCCCTCTTGTCAGTTCATTACATGACAGGTTTCTGACTATCCTGAAATGATTTATGAAGAGGCTACCAGATTATGACAATCAGTAACATTGCTCATTGGTGACATTAGATGCAGTGTAAAGGCTAATGATCAAACCAAAAACAAATTAAACCACAAGATTTACTACCATCACAGTCAGGGGTAGTAACATAGTGAGTCATAATCTGTGCATCAAATAAAGTCACTTAAGTGGTTACTGGACCATTTGTTATTCGCATTGGCAACACTGTTAGTCACAAATTTTTAATTGACTGATTGACCGATTTATCAACTAAGTGGTTGAGTGGTTGATTCATGAGTGATGGGTACTTAAAGAGATTGATTTTAATATAATAGTCCCTGGGCATCAATAAGAGTAGACGAGGTACATTGTTATTCCACTATAGCATCAGTTTATCATATAAGGGGGAAACACATACATGAGAGTATGAGTGTATTGCACTGTAGTGTCCCGGTTTCAAATCACTCATTGAATAAATCGTTTAAAATGATAGGCAAATATTGTAGTGGAATAATAAATATCATTCAGTGGTTTTACAGATAATGGTCAAGGACATTTTACCGGTACTCATTGCTCGCATTTTTCCTCGCTCTATACCACACAACTTATCTGTCAAACTACTGAATAAGGTGGAGGTATTTTTCAATTAGTACCTTGTCTATGCAATTTGACAACTCTGCAAAAATGTAAATAAATTAAACCGTAGACTTGTGGCAGAGAAAAGGCCGAGGTAAGGTGAACAAAAATAATTATTGTGCCCAATATTTAAGTTTACAACCTAAAACTGGGGCTTATTTAGAATTTTGTAAAACAGGTTCATACCTGCCATCCGTCCCCATTTAATGGGAATTGTCCCGATTTTGGAGTTTCAAAACCTAAAAAAATCGGGACATTCCGATTTTCCAGGACAAAAAGACAATTTGGAACTGGATCATTAAAAATTGGTCTTCAATTGGTCTTTTTTTTAACTTTTCTTTTGTTTTGTGCAATACATGTGGTGCTTGAGACCATTAAACAACACCTGAGAATATTCTAATGCTAAGACAGTACAGTAAAGGCAATACTTTTAAAAACTAATGCAAAAACCCTAGAGCATCCTAGACCCTGCTCAGTGTTGGGGGGCAGTGGGGGGGGGGGGGGGGGTGGTCCCTATTTCTGATTTTATAAGGTTGGCAGGTATGCAGATTCTAATTTGATGAGAGGTGTATTTACTAATAATTATGTAAACTATAATATTGCTGTCAGGTACCACTTGAGATAATAATAATAATAATAATAAATAAAATAATAAATAAAATAAATAATAATAAATAAATAAATAAAAATTGGAGTTCCGCTTTTAGGCTTGGCTAAATCTATATATTACTTTTGTGGCACAAATAATGATTCCTTTGTTTGTGCATGGTAAAAGGTCACTTTGTTATTGTGTCAGTTTAAATGAGCCACAAAATGGCTCATAATAAATTTTGTGATACCACAAAATGGCACCTGTTTTCAATTAAAACAGACCGTGGGAGATGAAAGAGACATGGACATCATTTTTTAGACGGTGTTTTCAGGGAACAGCTTTCTGCGTTTAACAATAGACCCATTGCAATAAGATGACAATTCCGATATATGTTCCAGTTTTGTCCCCTTGTGGTGTATCAGTGTTAGCAGGGGATTGCTCATCAGTAGAACAGTCGCTGTCTGTCTTTTCACTGTCTGTGCTTGGTTCAGGTTGGTTGTCAAATATATCCCATTTTTATTCAAAACTTTGATGAACAGACACACATTCTGTTGCGGCCATATCCTCATATTTCTTCCCCGACGATGTTTGGCTTATATTGAGTGCTTGCTGGAAAGGCAACTTTACATTTTCCTTTTTGAAAACACATCTTCATGAACTGAAGCAACAGATATTTGTGATACTGTATTATTCTTATTGCAATACTTTATTTACAGGAGCATATTACGTCGAAAATGTCGAATATGGGAATTTATTGTGCATAGCACATATTTTTCGAGAAAAAATATTATTTTTTTAGTGCTTGAAAAGAGATCACATTGTTTGAGAAATGTTTGTGGGAAGGTACTTTAAAAAAATTGCAGAGGCGCATTAATTTTAAAAAAATGTTCGCAGAGGAAAATTTGTCACCACCCCTCCAAAAATAATGGTCCGTCTCTAAGAAATACTGAAAGCAGGGCTGCGATTTTAACCACAGAGAGCTGTTTACCTTCAAGAATCCAGTTGTCGATGAAGAAACCATGCGGAGACCGGTAAAGTCGTACACCTGGAAAACTGTTCTAATCAAATCGTTAGCAGAGTCTTCATAACGAAGCAAGATGTAGCGGCCACTAAACCAGTTTTACCATTCCTTGTTCCAGAGTTCAAATTATCTTCTACTAGTGAATTCGCTTCCTTCAAGAGATGTTTTTTTTTTGTCGTTAGCAAGGCACCGAGAGGTGGAACGGACAGAATAAAGGCCTGAGTTGTCCATTTTAATGATCAAGTTGTTTCAAGCAGCTGTATTTTAATGCAAACATTTATTTTCCATCATTTCATTTTAACAGCAACAAAACTATATTTAAAACCTCACAAAGCATGGTGTAGTTACGATTACTTGACAAACATATCGAGCCTTAATGCGATAATTAAAGCTGATATGGCAGGAATATTTTTTTTTCGGTTTTTCGAGAGCCTGATAAGTATAAAACCCTATTCCAAAACTTAAACGTCTTTCTCAAAACCCCTTTCTCCGCGGTAAAAATAAAGCCTAGTTCACTCTACAAGTTTCAGGTCTTACATCCTGGCCCGTTCTATGTTTCTCTTGAGTTTTAGGAGAGATAGACATTCACAGACCATGGGATTAATAGAGTTCAGTTTTGTAGGGAGTTGCCAGGAGACTTACCGCCGAAGGGCTGAGTTTCCCATATCTCATCTAGTCTAAGATATTGCTTGGCAGATGGCCCTAGTGAGAATATTTTACAACCTTGACACCAATGCTGTAAAGTTTGAGTCTGTTAAGTAACAAAGTTCAATACTTTCCTGAGGTGAGGTTTACCACTCTCAGCCAGCAGAAAGGAACGGCATCTTGTCAGTCCACAGGTTCTGGCTGGTATCACGCAGAAGACGCTCAGAGCCATTAACAGAAATGTACCCCATCATGTACATCAGAGGCCAACACCCTTTTTCAAACTCGGATACCTGGGAGATGCCAAGGCGAAATCTCCATTTCTCAATTCTTTTGACATCATTCTTGGAAACGCTGAAAGCAGGGTTGCGATTTTTAACGCCAGGGGGCTGTTTACCCTCAAGAATCCAGTTGTTGATGGAAGTAACCATGCGAAGACCCGTAAAATTGTAAATCTTGAAAACTGTGTGAAGCAAATCGTTAGCAGTGTCTTCATAACGAACCAAGATGTAGCGACCACTAAACCAGTTTGACCATTCAGTATTCACGTAGTTCAAATTGACTTCCACTAATGAACATAAGATTACTGAGTTGTTCCTTATCATTTCTTTTCCTTCAAGAGGTGTGTTTTTTTGGGTAATCAACTTTCTCTTAGGCCCGACTGGCATATAAAACTTATTAATAATTAAAGACGATATAACAGCTCGAGGATCCCTTACAAGATGAACTATCAGACACTCAAAGTTATCGGGTTCAGAGCTACAGACTCGCTGTAATTCTCGTATTCCAATTTCACCCGGAAGTCGTGTTTGCATGATTTTGGCAACTGTGATT
Source organism: Siderastrea siderea (assembly GCA_964030785.1). Lineage (NCBI taxonomy): Eukaryota > Metazoa > Cnidaria > Anthozoa > Scleractinia > Rhizangiidae > Siderastrea > Siderastrea siderea. The sequence goes on along the minus strand of OZ034976.1, from coordinate 17,917,784 downwards.
CTTTTTGACTTGCAAGCCTCTCTGACTGATTCATTGGTAAATGTTGTGTCTGTGCTTCTCCATGCCAGGAAGTTAGATCTGTGAATACGTCTTAACCAACCAGGAAAAAGGTTATCAATTGTTTTATTTCCTTGAAAGTTGCAAGTGAAAAAGTCCCGAAGCAAGTTGGAAAAGTCAGTCCTGTATGCTTCCTCTGCTTTCTTATCTAAGACATTCCACTCGCCCAAATTCTTGCGATCGCCATGAACTGCCATCCTTAGCTCGTTGAGGGGCTCATAAAGATAGAACACGTCTGGGTGCAAGTTAAACAGGTTGCCGAGAAACGTTGATCCAGAACTCATGTGCGTCAAAACGATGACATTTAACCTTGGTTTGTTTGCGTTTGACTCAGCCTTCCTTGTCTTGTTTGTCACATTCGCTCCTGCTGTGTCGCTAATTGTGGCTTTCCATTTGATTGATTCGGTCTGTCCCATTTCGGTTGTCTTGTCCTGGGAGCTGAGCAGGATCAGAATAACTTGCGGAACGACCACTAATGATACCCAATATACCCTCCTCGCAATGCATCTCATCGTTCCTGACAATTTAGAAAGACACTGGTATGTGAACGTCAAGCGGGTAAAACGTGTAAAACTTGTAGAAACTGGTGTAAACAACATAACTTGGGGAGGGGTGTTTAATTCTGCACATACAGTAGCACACCTGGGGTATTTTCCGTACATAATCTTTTGGGTGGATTTATGGGCAGCGTACACTGCAACTAAATTATTTAATTTTGTTTTCTAAGATATAAACAGTAAAAAAATACGCACATGCTAAAACGACAACTATGCGCGTATTTGGGAAATAAATCCACCCTTGGTTAAAATTAAGTTGATGTCTTAACCATGAAATAACCGTGCCATATAGGTATTTTTTGTTTATTTTCGTGCATGGAAAAAAAAAGATTTTAAATCAGTCACCTTTTACTTTTGGCGACCGTTAGAAAAGGTTTGGTTTGCCAAAATGGCGGATACTTGCGAGGTGGCCAAAGCATCAAAAGAGTGAGGTCTCCCTTGCACGGACGTCCATATGCCGTGTGAGGAGACACAAAATTACATAAACAGTAGACTGCGAGTAGTCTCTAATTTTGGCGATGGCGATTGTGGGGCGGGCAAAATACACGCGCGCGCGCGAAAATTCAAGGAGACGCGCGCGCGCGCGTGTGTATTTTGCCCGCCCCACAATCACAATCGCCAAAATTAGAGACTACTCGCAGTCTACATAAACAGTTTTGAAGGAGGAATTTTTTATTTTTATTTTTTTAATAATAAGAAATAGTGTGTTCGCAGTGGCCATGCTGAAGGAGAAAACAATAGAATTCTTTTCCACTGGGAAAAAAGTTTTATTTTTATGCCAGAATAGATTTCATTGTTTTGCTCCTCCAACATGGCCGCCATGAACACACTCTATTGGAAACGGCTTATGCTAACACAGAGTAGTTTGGGAGAGTATTCATCACACGGGAGATGTTCTTGGGATACCCCGATCCCGTCCTTTTGTTACACCAGCTAAGAAGTGTTACGAGTGATTTAAACAAGCTATCGTTGCCTAGTACTGTTTTATTCTCTGACTGATTAAGCTAATAAGGCGTATTTAATTGAAGTCTTTCTGTCAATTTCCCGTCAATTCCATTGAGTCATCTCTAACGGAGGGAGAAGCAATCACGAAGTTATAGTAATTTTGTTCTTCATGCGACAACCTATTTTTAAGATGCATTTCTTACATTACAAGCGAGATTTTCCACATGGATTGAATTCGAAATCAATCGAGTAAAATCGCAAAACCTGCTATTTTTGTTAATGTGCTGAAATTTCCTAGTCACCCAAACTATCTTGCAATGTCTGAAAAGTTATCAATAATGAGGTCGCAGCTCGACTTCCAACTGAAAAATTCGACCTAGAAATAGACCTTTGTCACGCGGCGGCCATGTTGAGTCCCCGGAGAATACAGACAAAATAGAGCTATGTTTTTGCACTCGTCTTAACTCGTTCTCAAATTTTTCACTGCGAGGCTAGAAGTGCAAAATATTTTGTCTTTATGCTAAATAGTAGTCGCGTGAAAAAGACCTATTTCACAAGAAATTCCCTGTTTCCATCAGATTTTTGTAAAGGCAAGTGCTAAAGTTGTTGTGTTTTCACGAGACCTAATGCAATCCTGTAACGCAATATTTCTCGCGAGTTAAAAACCTAACTGATGTCTGTCGGGTTTACTGGTGTTGAGATTCACTCGTTCGCTAAGCAATACTTGCTTGTTTATGGACCAAGGCTTTCAGTCCCCTAAAGTGATTTGCGTCGACAAATCGTTTCCAAAATGATTTCTGTACAATGCGTGTCTGACAAATAGTCTTAAGCGGCCTTCACACGTCAAACTAATGTTGGCCAGCAGGAATTTCAGCCCATCCTTGTAAACGGACAAGAGCTAGAAGTTGTCCAAAGCGCGAAACTGCTTGGTATGACAGTAACCAGTAGCTTATCATGGAACGAACATATTAATGATATAGTTAAGAAGGCTTCGAAACGGTTGTATTTTTTTTTTATAGTTTTTAATTACAACACATACACTTTCACAAAAGAATTGCTTACAATACAAATTATTTGGCGTACTTACAATACAATTACACTCACAATACCATTACTTACGCTATTTACAATGTAATTACATACACATATTAAGCAAAATTTAACGTATACATTTATGCACCTCTATATACAATCACAATCATCACTTATGCTAAGAGAATTACAATAGCTGTAACATGTCGTCATTCCCTATTGTTCGAGTATTGTATTCCTACATTAGTTGAATCTTGAATGAATGTGCAAGGCAGAGGCGTCTTTTCTACTACTCATTAGTTTCGATCTTGTATTTTCTCGTCAACTAGTTTATAAAATCTGGGACGAGCAGGGCGTCTTCCTTCAATTTACATTTATAGATATAATTCCGTAGAAATAATAGAGTATAATTAAGCTTTTTAACCAGATCCTCTCTCGTATTACGTATTCCGAACAGGATTTCTTTCAATCCTAGATTAAAATTGCATTTGTTGACCTCATTAAACCATTGAACTATGTTTTTGATAAACTGTTGTGTAAACTGGCAATAAATATATGTGTGGTCTATAGAGTCTGGTTCGCCACAGTATAAGCACTCTTCGTCAGTCTTTATTCCATATCTACAAAGTTCTTTCCTAGTCACTATTATTCTATGCAAAAATTTGAAGTTAAATTCTCTTAGTTTCATCTGTTTAGAAATGCTCTTAACTGAGGTATAGACTGACTGCCAACTATCTTTATTCATAGGTATCTTCTCATTCCATCTTTTGGCACCAGTTTGTTCTTCTGTGTAAGACTTTATGATAAAAAGCCAATAGAAATCTCTTGATTTCATTTTAGCCAGATTTAAAATTATTCCGGGTTCCAAGGCAAAAGAAGATGGATCAAATTCAAACTCCCTTGGCTCCAAAGATAGTTTCATACTTAATGCTTTAGCGGCAAGATTCTTAGGGGTGGCGTGAACGACTTGGTAAAACTGTAAAAAGTTTGTCCTTGTTAAGCCAAATTTGTTTTGAAAGGTGTCAAAGGATATAAAACGGCCATCGCTATCCATAAGGTCACTGATGGTCCGAATACCTTTCGAGAACCATTCTTTGTTAAAGAATGGTTTCCCTCCAATCAAAATTTGCTTATTATTGAACAGAACTGTATCGCGCTTACTTGACGAGTCGCTGTTGTACAATGTTTTTAGGTCGCTAAAATACATGAGAATTTCTTTATAAAATTTTGGGAGGTTTTCGAAGTACTTTACATCATAGTTGCAATTAAGAATAAATTCTAGTCCTCCGTATTGCGCGAAGAAGTGAATAGGAACACTTTTCCAGTTTTGATGTCCAGTGCATAGGAGTCTTGAAATCCAAGCTAACCTTAGTGCCTTAATCATAATTTCGAAATCCGTCATACGTATTCCACCTGTTCCATAATCCTGATAAAGTCCTGTTCTCTTTATTTTATCTTTTTTCTTCTTCCAAAGAAAACTAAACAATTTTTGTTTGACGGTTGAAGAGACATAATCTGGAACCTCAACATTTGATATGGAATAGACGAGTTGTGATATCCCCAAAGATTTCAAGATCAATACCCTCCCAAACAAAGTTAAATCTCTCGCTCTCCAAGTATCCAGTTTTAAATGTAGCTTTTGAATTTTGCGGTCAAAATTATGAAAGGTGTTTCCTTTTTTATCGTACGACAGGTGTAGACCTAGAAATCGAGTAGGGCCCCTCGTAAGTTTTAAGCCCAGCGGTTTCTCTTTTCTGTCCGCCCAAGTACCGAGCCACATAGCTTGCGGTTTTTCTTTATTCAACCTGAGACCGGAGATGTTACCGAAATCATCTAGAATTTGTAACACATTATCGGCTGAAACTAGATCAGAACATATGAGATTGGTGTCATCCGCGAACTGACTCAGCTTGAGTTCATTGCCAAAAAGGCAAATTCCTTTTACGTTAGTACTTTGGCGGATTTTGTTAGCCATAAGCTCAGCAGCTAGACAAAACGGTTGTATTTTCTTGTGCAGTTAAAAAGGGCAAAGCTCCTTGCAAAGATCTAGTCCTTTTTTATATCACATGCATTAGTTCTATCTTAACTTGTACAGTGCCCGTTCTCCATCACGCACTGGCCATGTACTTACAGCGTGAACTAGAACGTGTCCAAGAAAGAGCGTTATCAATTATTTGCGCCGGTTTAGATTACAAAGAGGCACTAGATGTAGCAGGTACCCCTACTATTGTTTCATACAATGAAGGTATCTGTAACTGTAATTTTACCTCCATCATTACTAACAAGGAGCGTAGACTGAATAAGTTGTTGCCTGCCATCAGCCATAATCCGTGTTCCTCGAGGGAACATAGGCGCTCTGCAATCCCAATCGCTTTAGAAATACATTCGTTATGTCCTCTTGTATTAAGAATAATGTCTCAACATATACTGAATTGTAAGTAGGTTCTTAAGGTTTAAATATGATTTCCATCTTATTTAGTCAGCTTTATCCGTTACATCTTATAGAACAATTTAGAATAATTTTAGTTTTTGTATCATAATCATGTAAATAATATTAGTTGCAAATGTAAATACGCAATTCAGCCCTTGGGCTGCATAAGTATTTATTTCATAATCTATCCATCCATCCATCCATCCATCCATCCATCCATCCATCCATCCATCCATCCATCCATCCATCCATCCATCCATCCATCCATCCATCCATCCATCCATCCATCCATCCATCCATCCATCCATCCATCCATCCATCCATCCATCCATCCATCCATCCATCTAATTATCTATCTTGCGAAAGCTACTGGCCTTGACAAAATTTCAAATAAAATTTTGAAATTAGCCGCACCTGTTATTTACAAGAGCTTAACTGATCTTTTTAACTTTTCCATCGCCTCGGGTGAATTTCCTAGCGATTGGAAGGTTGCAAAGGTCTGTCCGCTCTTTAAATCCGGCGAGAAATGCGATGCCAATAACTATAGACCTATATCGGTTTTACCAAGCATTGCTCGTGTTTTTGAAAGAATTCTCTTCGAACAAATTTACCGTCACCTTAGTAATAATAAATTGCTTTATTCTCGCCAATCGGGGTTCAGGTCGCTCCACTCAACCGTGTCTGCCCTACTTGACATGACGAATGATTGGTGTTTCAATATAGATAGGGGCATGGTTAATGGAGTCTTATTTCTTGACCTAAAAAAGGCCTTCGATACCGTTGACCACAAGATTCTTCTTAAGAAATTAGAATTTTACGGTTTTGAAGGTATTACTCTACATTGGTTTCAGTCTTATCTTGCAGACAGACAGCAAGTGTGTTGTGCTAACGGCGTCGTCTCTTCTACTAAAACAATCTCCTGTGGGATACCTCAAGGGTCCATTTTAGGACCTCTGTTGTTTTTGATTTACGTTAATGATATGCCAAAATACTTAGGGTACGGAACAGCGAGATTGTTCGCCGACGACACAAACTTAACTTTCACAAGTTGCAGTCTGCCTGTTTTGCAAAATAAAATGAGTAATGATCTTAATGAAATTGCCGCCTGGCTTAATGTTAACAAACTTACTCTTAATTTGTTAAAGACAGATTTTATGTTTATAGGGTCTAGACAAAGAATTGCCGCTCTTGACGGTAACATAGAACTTTCCTTGTCTAATACGGATGTTAGGCAAGTAGAGTCCACTAAATGCCTAGGTGTCAATATTGATAAGAACCTGACATGGGAAGGTCACTTGCAAAGTGTAAAGTAAAAAGTGTCCTCCAACTTACGAATACTGAAAAAGGTTAAACCTTTTCTAAATAGTGAGAACATCGATACTTTATAGAGGTCAATTATTGAGCCTTATTTCAGTTATTGTTGTCTTGTCTGGGACTCAATAGGTGACACATTAAGTAATAGTCTTCAAAGGCTTCAAAATAGGGCGGCTCGTATTGTTACTGGTGCTGCTTATAGTAAGCCTTCTGGAGAAGTTTTTGAGGAATTAGGCTGGACTCAGTTAAATTCCATGAGACAATTTCACAAGGCCATTATGATGTTTAAAATCGTTAACGGCCTGGCACCTCCATACCTTACCGAAATGTTCACTTCTAATAACGCCTTAAACAATTACGGTCTGAGATCTTCTAATTACGACCTAGAACTGCCCAAATGCAGAACAAATTACTATAAGAATAGTTTTGCTTTCAGTGGCGTCAAGGTCTGGAATGCTCTCCCTCGCTACCTCAAAGAAGAAAGGTCTTTGGAAAAGTTTAAAAGAGGCTTACTACCGGCACTTGTAAAGTAATTAGTTAAAGATCGCCTTGTAAATTGTTAAGTTTAAGTACATATTTTAAAGTATTGTATTAATTAGTTAATTCACGGATTTTATGGAAACCAAATTTAAACCTGTATGTTTAAATTTGATAAGATTTCGTGTATAAATAAAAGATTCCATCCATCCATCCATCCATCTATTCGTAATAAACCGTCTCGTTGGCTAAATTCTAACGTTAAACAAGTTATGTTTAAGCGTGATTGGCTGAAGAAAAAGGCTTCAAAAAGCTGCTCCCCAGAGGACTGGGCAGCCTACAGACAACAAAGGAATTTGGCAAATAAGGAGATTAGGCATGCGAAAAAATGTTTTTACAAAAAGCAAATCGAAGAGGCTTCAGGTGATCAGAGGGCAACCTGGAAAATTCTGAATGATTTAATGGGAAAGCAGTCTGACAGTATAATGGTTAGTGAGCTAAGGACAGATTCGGCGACTCTAGCAAGACCTGAGGAGATTGCAGACTTCTCAGTTAAATTGCCACTTCACGACCATGGGTCCGAGACTTGCTTCTGAAATTCCATCTGATCAAATCAACAAAAAGCCAGAAGATTACCTTACAAAACATTCTGCGAGTTTTCAGTTTAAAAATATTAGCCCCTCCAAGGTCTTAAAGTTATTAACTTCAGTCAAAATTGCGAAAGCTACTGGCCTTGACAAAATTTCAAATAAAATTTTGAAATTAGCCGCACCTGTTATTTACAAGAGCTTAACTGATCTTTTTAACTTTTCCATCGTCTCGGGTGAATTTCCTAGCGATTGGAAGGTTGCAAAGGTCTGTCCGCTCTTTAAATCCGGCGAGAAATGCGATGCCAATAACTATAGACCTATATCGGTTTTACCAAGCATTGCTCGCGTTTTTGAAAGAATTCTCTTCGAACAAATTTACCGTCACCTTAGTAATAATAAATTGCTTTATTCTCGCCAATCGGGGTTCAGGTCGCTCCACTCAACCGTGTCTGCCCTACTTGACATGACGAATGATTGGTGTTTCAATATAGATAGGGGCATGGTTAATGGAGTCTTATTTCTTGACCTAAAAAAGGCCTTCGATACCGTTGACCACAAGATTCTTCTTAAGAAATTAGAATTTTACGGTTTTGAAGGTATTACTCTACATTGGTTTCAGTCTTATCTTGCAGACAGACAGCAAGTGTGTTGTGTTAACGGCGTCGTCTCTTCTACTAAAACAATCTCCTGTGGGATACCTCAAGGGTCCATTTTAGGACCTCTGTTGTTTTTGATTTACGTTAATGATATGCCAAAATGCTTAGGGTACGGAACAGCGAGATTGTTCGCCGACGACACAAACTTAACTTTCACAAGTTGCAGTCTGCCTGTTTTGCAAAATAAAATGAGTAATGATCTTAATGAAATTGCCGCCTGGCTTAATGTTAACAAACTTACTCTTAATTTGTTAAAGACAGATTTTATGTTAATAGGGTCTAGACAAAGAATTGCCGCTCTTGACGGTAACATAGAACTTTCCTTGTCTAATACGGATGTTAGGCAAGTAGAGTCCACTAAATGCCTAGGTGTCAATATTGATAAGAACCTGACATGGGAAGGTCACTTGCAAAGTGTAAAGCAAAAAGTGTCCTCCAACTTACGAATACTGAAAAAGGTTAAACCTTTTCTAAATAGTGAGAACATCGATACTTTATAGAGGTCAATTATTGAGCCTTATTTCAGTTATTGTTGTCTTGTCTGGGACTCAATAGGTGACACATTAAGTAATAGTCTTCAAAGGCTTCAAAATAGGGCGGCTCGTATTGTTACTGGTGCTGCTTATAGTAAGCCTTCTGGAGAAGTTTTTGAGGAATTAGGCTGGACTCAGTTAAATTCCATGAGACAATTTCACAAGGCCATTATGCATGGTTCAATTCTACCTGTTACCATCCCCCCCCGGGTACACCCCCGGGGATTTGCTATTCTGTTCTCACTTGGTGGTCTATTCCCCACCCCCGGGCACGCAGAAAGAGACAATTCCCCACCCCCGGGACTCCTCATCAGCCACAAATACGTTGTTTTTTGTACAAAACAAAGATGACGATTTTGATTTCCATACACTGGCAAAACCAGACGTTTTGATAAGAACTTAAATGCTTTTCTATAGTTCTTGAACGAAAGAGACTACATGTAAAATATAGTAAAAACATGAACACTATATTGGAAACAGAAAACTGAAGAAAAACCTCTAACCGCACTGGCATACGGCTAGCGAGTAAGGAAAGGGTCTTCACCACGTGTTTTATTCTAAATATAGCCCATACGCACAAGAGGCCAGTGAACAAATTGATGGCAGCATTTTAAAGGAGTTTTTCTTAGCTTGTTTCTTAAGAATGAACACTGGACTGAGTCCTCTGTTTAATATAAAGCCGTGCATCCGTTTTCATATAGAGTCTATTTAAGTCGTCGTAGTATATACATAAATACGCTGAGGAAATATTTCTTTGCTTGTGACGAAAGCCATCCATTCGAGTACACATCAAACGCAGATTCGTTTAACAATTTATAATAACAGTACCTTTGAATACAGATTTTAATTTTGAGATACTATTCTTCTCTAACCAGTCTGCTACAAATTCTAGAGATTCTTCCTGGAAATAGGCAGTCTTTTTCACTCGGTTCGGCGTCAACCGAGAAGTGACGTACTTCACAAGAACAAGAAGAAGACAACAAGAAGTTATTTTCGATTTGCCCCGCCCCCTCCCCCCGGGACAAGACCGCTTCAAACAATTCCCCACCCCCGGGACCGAAGGGCTGGACTTGTCCCCGGGGTTGCCCGGGGGGGGATGGTAACAGGTAAAATTAAACCATGCATTATGATGTTTAAAATCGTTAACGGCCTGGCACCTCCATACCTTACCGAAATGTTCACTTCTAATAACGCCTTAAACAATTACGGTCTGAGATCTTCTAATTACGACCTAGAACTGCCCAAATGCAGAACAAATTACTATAAGAATAGTTTTGCTTTCAGTGGCGTCAAGGTCTGGAATACTCTCCCTCGCTACCTCAAAGAAGAAAGGTCTTTGGAAAAGTTTAAAAGAGGCTTACTACCGGCACTTGTAAAGTAATTAGTTGAAGATCGTCTTGTAAATTGTTAAGTTTAAGTACATATTTTAAAGTATTGTATTAATTAGTTAATTCACGGATTTTATGGAAACCAAATTTAAACCTGTATGTTTAAATTTGATACGATTTCGTGTATAAATAAAAGATTCCATCCATCCATCCATCCATCTATCTATCTATCTATCTATCTATCTATCTATCTATCTACTCACTCAGGGATTTACCCGCTTTCAATTAGTGACCACTATCTTATTTATGCAGTCAGAAAGATAGCTATTCCCAGGGGTCGCCCAAGGTTTTGTAGAGTCCAGAAATTTTAAACCCTTTCACGAAGCAAAATTTAAAATTGATCTCATTAATGCACCTTGGCCATCTATTGCCGAATTTCAAGACGTAAATTATGCATGGACTGCGTGGAGCAATGTATTTCTAAGTGTCATTGATGAGCATGCCCCCTGCCGCACTATTCAAGTACGAAACAAACCTGCACCGTGGTTAAATTCAAACATAAAGCAAATGATGTTTAAGCGAGATTGGTTAAGGAAAAAAGCTGCAGAGTCGGGGTCGACTGAAGATTGGGCAGCTTATAGAACTGTAAGAAATTCGATAAATAAAGAGATAAGGCTAGCCAAGAAACGTTTTTATCAGTCGCAGACAAACGAGGTCAAGGTCTGGAATGCTCTCCCTCGCTACCTCAAAGAAGAAAGGTCTTTGGAAAAGTTTAAAAGAGGCTTACTACCGGCACTTGTAAAGTAATTAGTTGAAGATCGTCTTGTAAATTGTTAAGTTTAAGTTCATATTTTAAAATATTGTATTAATTAGTTAATTCACGGATTTTATGGAAACCAAATTTAAACCTGTATGTTTAAATTTGATAAGATTTCGTGTATTAATAAAAGATTCCATCCATCCATCCATCCGTCCATCCATCCATCCATCCATCCATCCATCCATCCATCTATCTATCTATCTATCTATGGCTATCTATCTTTTATTCACAGAAAATTTCTCCACTCATCATTCTAGCAAATCGTGAGTTGCAATTACTGCCTCAAGTTCATCGATTTCTGTGTAATGGCGCATGCAGACCATTCAAACTGTTCGAGGCAGCGTGACGTGGGTTATTTGATCTCATATACATTTGTAACTGTATTTTGTAACGGCTGCTCTCGGCTAGATTCACGTGATCGGGAGAATTGCCCATGAAATGCAGAATTTTGCATCTTTTGATCTCTGCAAATATTGATATATTGGATGAATAAAGCTAACTTCCTTTATGCTGTTAGTGTTGTCTTTTGCACTTTTGTTTTTGGTTAACAGAGGGTACAATTTATGTTGAATACACTACGACTGTGCACAATTTTTTTGTTTTTTCCATCACACTGTATGGATGAACACAATAAAGTTCAAAAGCTATTGTGGTTGTGCACGGTCAAGGCCGGAAAACGGTGACAAAAACCTGGAACAAAGAAATTTATTAGGTTTCATAACCATTGCGCTTTATTAACTATGAACGGATTCAGTACGGCTAGGAATTGTCGAGAGTGAAAGGAAAAGAGCACAGTCAAGATAAACGTGTTTGTGTGTTAAAACCATCACCTTGACGAACAGTAGACGTGCCAATAACTGGTGAAGTTACTCTGTAGCTTTTAACAGATATATTACGTATGCGTCCAACCATGCATGATGCATTGTTTATCGATTGGAATCAAGACGTAGGCAACACGCATACAAGAATACTCTCCAGCTAACATAATGAAATGATGTCGAGCGAAGCTAAAAAAAAAATAACTCAGTAAGAAATGTCACAACAGCAACACCTCACTATGTGATTTGTAGAAGCTACCAAGAGAAAAACTCGTGAATGTCGTTAGTTTTACGATCTTAAACGTCGAACAAATATGGAGCAAGACTCGAAATTAACAACTCTGAGACAAGTTTAAATAATAGCATGAGGTGTAATATCTAGAATCCTCAAACAAGAGAACCTCACTACTTAATGTCCTTATAGTTTAAGATCTTGACTCGCCTTTTTTACGGCCGTATTCTATTGCCGAACTTGTGTTTGACCTTAACTTGATGAAGTTTCACAGTCACTTATTTTGACAATTTTGTATTGAAGCTACAAGATTTATTGAGGTATATTGCTAAAGAAAGTATCCACGGTACAATTATCAGACGTCAAACGTAATCCAGATCGTGATCTTGTGTCTCAGATTTCTGCAATCTTGAAGCTATGCCCCGCTTGTTTACTGACCTGCACGCACTTAATGCTGACCAAATACATTTTTCGCATCCATATTAAAAATTAAGCGAAATCGAGCAACCTCTATCGACGCTAAAAATCGCTTTCTTTTATTGACATTTTTGCCCTCAAATCGTTACTTCTACAAGGAGTATGTACTATTTTTTTGGCTATTTTTGAAATTTTAATATGCTTATTATCTCGTTAACCGGTTGCAGAGCTTGGCATTGAACTCCTCTATCGACTAATTTGAGCAAAGGTTTTTATAGCCCTACCCTCTATGTTAACGATACGGTTCATCTTTGAAGGGAAAGAATGCCGTTCTCTGAGGGTTCTGCTGTCCTGCTTCAAGAAGGACTTTTCACGCACACTCAGTTTTGTATTTTGCCTTTGAAAAAGATATATTCCTCTATGAATTCCTCTTGAATCTAAGCGTGGGTACGTTCTTACCCCTTTCGAAACCACAATCTTTGCGAACCAACTGACAAAACGAGCTGCTTTTAGGCATGTTGTTTCAGGCGAAATATGTTGGCTCAAATCTTGCTTAAGAACTATGGAACAGCTCCGTTTTCTGCCCGAGCGTTACAACTATTTAAACTTACTAATCTTCGTTCATGTAACTCTTACACCGCTCTTGCAGCCAGCCTTACGGGCAGGAAGTTAGAAAATGATTTTGGCGTAAACGAGGCCTCGCAACCTAAACAAGGCCTCTTCAATCCATCACTGCTAAGTGTTCACGACTTGCTGTTAGTTGAAGGAAAAAATCTCTCACCTTGGTTTCAACCGCTCCTGCACAAGACGTCAATCTTCTATCTCGGTTAAGCAAAGACGTCCAGAATATTTAGTGCTATCCGCTTTGGTTATTGAACGAAGTGGGGGATTATGCTAATGAGATTTCTTGTTTTGCTGTTGCCAGATGTTTCTACGACAACGCGGCTTTGCGAAAACAGAGTCGCTGCAGGGTTTCTATTCAGACAGCTGGATGGAAGGTACTGGAAAGAGAAACGTGTTGAACGTTTCCTTCCCTTAACCGGAACGGTAGCTTGTCTCCGAACTGGTGAAGCTACGATCAGTCGTCTTTCACAGGAATACTATAAACACTTAACCGGCCCTTGATAAGCGACATGTGGAGAAATTTTGGACATTGGGAGGCGGGGTCTATTCTGGGAACATTTCGTGACGTGCCAATCAAGCGTGAAAAAAATCTAGCCTACCATTGGCTGGAATTCGATGCGCGACATCACAGTAAGATGGCGGACAGTCACGAAAGAACTGACTTTCGTGTAGAGACTCTTCCGAACGCTCTTTGATCGTGTTTTCTCAGCGGACATATCTCACAAAATAAACAAATGAAGGTCAGATAGTTGAGAGCGATTCATAACAAGCTGGAAAATGATAACGTGTGCGGTTCGAATCCGTGCCAAAGCAAATAATTTAATTTTTTATTTTGTATTTGGCGCTTTGAAATTTCCAGTTCACATCGGTTGTAGAGGCTGTAAGCCACAAACAAGCCTGGGAACTACAAGAAGCGGTTACAAAGGCTGTTTCAAAATAAATATGGAGCCCAGAGGACGAGAAAGTGAGGTTCGAGATGACATTTCTTCGCCGAATTTTCGCTTTGTACCGAGCTTTATGGCCGTGGACGCTGAAAGAAATTAGCCAAAAATATATCCCGAAACCGTGGCGGATATTTATTCCAACGGATTTTAGCTAATTTTCGCTGACAGAGCATCCTTTCAGAAGCAGAGAGCAGATGCAACTTTTTGGATAAGTCTCCAAATGGCGGTAGGAATTGGATTAGAAGTGACCTAATCTTGGCGCCAATAAAGAGAATAAGTCAGCCATTTGTCGCTAGAAGCACGTCTTCGATAGGGTTAAAGCCGTGGCAGTTACGTCCTTTGTAGTCGTAATATTTACAGCACGATTGAGCTATCTGAACGTTCGAATCGATTAAGATGCAACTTTCTGGATCTTTGAAATAAAAAGAGGTAAGAACCAACGGACGTTTTTCTCTCATACAAAGTCTGTAAATAAGACGGCCTTTTTTGTTGCGTCACACGATCTCAATCACCTATCTATTGCGCCTGCGTGTCCAAAATTCTTCGCCACATGTTAAAACCATCTTCTTGACGAACAGTAGACGTGCCAAGAACTGGTGAAGTTACTCTGTAGTTTTTAACAAATCTAGTACGTATGCGTCCAACTACACTGTAAAAATTGACTAGTTAAAATGACTATTTAAAATGGTCGTAACTAATAACAATGGTCATTTTAACTATTTTAAACAGTCAAATTTGTCAACTAAATACAATAGTTAATGTTACATTTAACTTTAGGTTGTTTTAACCATTGAGATTAGTTGTGATAACTATACTTCTCTTATTAGTCTAAACGACCAAACTAATTAGTCATGGTACATATGACTTACTAGTTGGTAAAGTATAATGTATTTAACTCGCCACAGGAGCATTCTGCTCGCTATTAAAACTCAAATATTAAAAAATAAATAGCAGCTAAAGTAACAGAGCATTTGATAAGTATGAAATCTAATTGTCGGAAATAAACAAACTTTCTTGTTTTAGTGACAGATTTTTAGTAAATCCGACAGTCGATTGCTAGTGATTGTGGCTAATGATTCATAGGCCGTTGACTGATTCATATCGTTTGATCCCTCATCACAGGAGCAGAAACTATTGTAACTGTTCGATGACTGGTTAAAATTACTCTTATTAAATCAGTCAATATAACCAATTAAGAGTGGTTGTGACTAATCGAAACAGTCATTTTGCAAGAGGTAAAACATCAACTAAAGACAAGTTGAATGAAAAGATGTTCGATTTACCATGTTGCTTACAATATAATAAAACAAAATGACCCGTAAAGGAAGCTAAGGTTGTTTCTACTAAGCTATTAGTTAAACTCAACTAATAGGATTAGTTATTGCGTGCCGGGTAGAAAATAACGTGACTTTCACTGACCCACCGGAAATAAGGTACACGTTATCGGCTCAAACGCCGCCGAGCAAGGTTGTTTGAAGCTTTTCTTTATTTTGCAGCCACAACTTCTCAACCAAAAGGCGTTTAGACCTTTTAAAAAAACGTTGGCTTCTTTCAGTGCCGTTTGGATTTTGAATTACTCATTGCTCAAAGCCGATAATGTATCGTTCAAGTATGCAAGGAATCTGCATACCCGCGGCAAATGTTTGCAGTCATCTACCGCAAGTATTTGCGGTATGACAGATTCTGTCCTAGATCTCGCCTTGTGTAAACACTACAGCCAATCATAATAGAGGAATTTAAATCCTATTATTTTTTGACCAATCAGTAAATAATATCCAACAAAGCCTTAAACAATTATAGTTACATTCAATTCAGTCCACTTTCAGCCACTGAACCTGAAATCACGTTTGCGTCTTTCAGTCGGGGATGGATTTTTCGCTCTAGTTCAGAGGCACGGACAATTCGCACAGCAGTGGTTGTTTCTTTATATTGACTACATGCCAGTTGCTTTCTTTGGAATCAGTTGGGGAGTTACATGAGACTGAATGAATCAAACGAAGATCACTTCTTGCCGATATATCGATGTTGTTCAGTCTCCCACATTTGCTCGAGCTTATATTTTCCACTTCTTGTTTTACTTTATTTTTACGACAAGCACAACTTAACACAACGGCGGGCTGTATTTCTCCGTAAGCCGTGAAGAAAATTCTCCCTAGACGACCTTCATGCTGTCGTGGCGCCAGGCCATCGCCGGTTAGATCGTGGTAAGTAAATTGCCGTTTATTTAAAATATATAAGCAAAGTAGCTTATTTGAGCTGTTTTCATTTTTACGTTTTAATCATTATGAGACGATCAAAGCTATCAATATTAACGGAGTTATGACTGTTTTATGTGCAACAATGTTTTAATTCGTGCCGTTGAAACGCAGTGGACAAACTTCCCGCCAAAACTTTGATGAGCTGTGATCTGAATGTCTGAATTTTTTGTGCTTCTAGAACTAGCCTACAGATATGCATGAACGTTTCCAGTAACACTTACGCTTTTTACATGCGG
The DNA here is from genome assembly GCA_964030785.1 of Siderastrea siderea. NCBI lineage: Eukaryota > Metazoa > Cnidaria > Anthozoa > Scleractinia > Rhizangiidae > Siderastrea > Siderastrea siderea. The sequence continues at coordinate 17,901,515 of OZ034976.1, read as the reverse complement.
GATCTATGAGATATATAGTTTTGTGCCGTTATTTCGATGACAATTTCCCGCTTAAACCAACGGTCACATTTTTATAAAAGATATGAATGTTCTTTGTGTAATTATATTTGTTACCGCCTGTCACATAATTATTTCCGGCGACTTCAAGCGCGCGACGCGCGCGCCTATTAGCAGCGGAAGTGGGTGCATAAAGCTTAAGCTGTCAGTCATTTGAAAATAATTTCCATAATGATTTGCCGTTTTTGATCAAATTATAGTATAAACTCGAACCAGTAAAGGAAAGTTCACTTCTGTAACCCGAAGGCCGTAGTTTTGTCAAGGCAAGATCTGTGCTTGCCTTCTGACAATTTCCTGGCTGAGGTTGTCTGTAAATGGCAGCCTTGCTTGGGCTTTATTCGTGGTGATTAGAAGTTGATACTTCTCCTTCCGATCAAATGCCTCGATTATCAATTCAAAGCCAACGTACATGCAGTTGGCTTCTTTACATTTACCACACTAAAAGTCTTGGAAATTGCTTTTCATTGGCCACTCAGGTTTAATAGATTGTTAATTACTATATTTTGCGTGCTGTTTGAGTATCGTGACTGAACTGAATTATTTAGAAAATCCATTCAACTGTTACAAGGGAAATCTGTCAGACATTTTGCAGTTGGATAGCTAGACAACGAGAAAGGAGAAAATCGCTTAAAATGTTTTCTTCCAAAACGTTAATATTTTATTGTTTTATTTGAAGATACTTTCGTTAGAATTTGTCGTTTTTGATCAAATTATAATATAAACTGAAACCAGTTAAGGGAAGTTCACTTCTGTAACCGGGAGGCCGTAGTTTTGTCAAGGCAAGATCTGTGCTTGCCTTCTGACAATTTCCTGGCTGAGGTTGTCTGTAATGGCAGCCTTGCTTGGGCTTTTTTCCTGGTGATTAGAAGTTGATACTTTTCCTCCCGAACCAATGCTGCAATTATCAGTTCAAAGCTAAGGTAGATGCAATTGGCTTCTTCACATTTTCCAAACTAAAAGTCTTGGAAATTGCTTTTCATTGGCCATTCAGGTTTATTACTATATTTTGCGTGCTGTTTGGGTGTCGTGACTGAACTGAATTATCTAGAAAATTCATTCAGCTGTTTTTAAGCTCTTGTTTAATCTGTCAGACATTTTTCAGTTGGATAGCTAGACAATGAGAAAGGAGAAAATCGCTTTAAATGTTTTCTTCCAAAAAGTTAAGTCTTGAAGTCTAGGAAATTGCTTTCCATTGGCCTCTCAGGTTTCAAAAAGTGCTGAATATTATGTTTAGCGTGCTGTTTGAGTATCGTGGCTGAACTGAATTGTCTCAAAAAGTAGTTTATTATCGGTAACTTCCGTCAGGCTTGATGATCTTAAAATGCGTGTCATTTCCAAGTCACCTCAGAAGAAAACCTTGTAGTGTTTATGGTTATCAGACTTTCCAGGAGACTGAAGGCTGCCTGTGGGCCATTATAAAATTCAGTACGTGAACTGTAGTTAAAGGACTGAATTGTTTTAAATGTGATAAGGGTTGAGACAGAGAAACTGAACTCCAGCAGTCTGAAGCCGTAGTTTTGTCAAGGCAAGATTTAATTGCTTGCCTACTGACAATTTCCTTGCTGAGGTTGTCACTTTGGCAGCCTTGCTTGGGCTGTAGTCTGCCTGTGAGTTCTTGCTTTCTTGATTGACCTAGCTCACATTTTTAACAGTTACTTAAATTCTGTCTCTATGTACCAAATTCAAATTTAATTTATCGGTTTAAATAATATCTTGCCCTCAGTGACTCAAGCAGCTTTAAGCAGCAACACCGTCTGGAATTAACCTGCAGGCGACAAGTTCAGTCCCCCAGGTCCCCCAGAGGTGGAAAGAAATAAACGAAAAAGTAGATAAAGAATGAACTGTTTAAATCGAAAAAAAAAAACATTTTTGAAAACCAGTTCGGCTAAAGCAGTGAGCGAGAAAATAATATTTGAGCCTGAGGATAACATGTAAGACGGCCAAGGAAATTGCGTATGGATATTTTTGCAAATGGTAGAAGACAAAGGAAGATAACAACAATGGACTTGTTTCTTCTGCCATGCCGCAGTAATTTTAAGGAATTCCAACTGAGAAGCAAGATTATGTGACCAAAAGCTTGCTAGAGGTTGAAAGTGACATGATTTTAGGAAAGGGTGCATTTGGAAGATGTGTCAAATGTAGGGTAAAGGATAAATATAAAGGCATAAGTGTTTCCGTAAAATTTCTTGAACAAACAATGCTTTGCGATGTCCAACCTTATGAGGGACAACGGAGTAAAAGCAATGCTAAGTCTCATTCGTCATTCTGGTTTGCCTATGCCTATCAAGACCTTCATGGAGCGAGATCCTACTTTAACCCAGTTTATTGGTTTTAGTCAGGAAAGTTTAGCCTTGGACAACTGTTCCAGGTGGCTAACATCCATAACTTGGTCAGAATATAATAATTCAGTTATATTATTCACAAGTACCTTGTAATGCAACGCAGATTGGCTAATTCCAAAGAAAGCTTTAGTTTTGCAGAATAACTATTTATCATGAATCACTATTATATTTCTCAGTAATAATTACATTTTAATCATTGTTTTCAGAAATGGAAAAACGTATCTTGGCTGCTACTGACATGGCGCACATTCTTCTTCAGAAGAAGAAGACTATAAAAGAACATTTCCAGTTACAACCACCAGCAACGGCCAGTTATACGTTTTCGAGAACGCTTAATAAAGATGTGCGTTTAACCAAAACTGTTTGTCATCTTGATCTATTTTAAAGAGTCATTTTAACTTGCTGAAATGGTCAAGTCAACTGATCATATAAAGGTTAAAATAACAGTTTTGGTTAACCCAATATTTTTAGTTAAAATAACAAAAAGTAACTAAAAAAAATGGGTTGTCTCAGATGCATCCCAGGTACTTTTATAAATAGTAGATTTAACCAATTTGAATGGTCAATAACCGAATGAATTGAGTTACTTTCACTAAAGACATTGGTTATTGCAACTAAAAATAAACGGGTTAAAACAACTAATTCTAATAGTTAAAACAACAAAAATGTCAGAGACAGAACGACTAAACAGAAAAGCCAAAATAACCTTGTCAGTGGTTATTATAACTAGTGATAATTGGTTATTTCAAACCAAAGAACCTGGTTATTTTAACTATTTAGAACCGGTCAAAGTGACTAAAAAAAGGTAGTTGTCTCAGATGCATTTCACAACTATTTTAATTGGTTAATTTAACTAGTCAATTTTTACAGTGTATGCATGCAATAATGTTGATCAATTGGAATCAAGGCGTAGGCAACACGTATACAAGAATACTCTCCAGCTAACATAATGAAATGATGTCGAACGAAGCTCAAAAACAACGTCTCTGTTAAAAATACCAGAAGAGCAACACCTCACTATGAGATTTGTAAAAGCCAGAAACAAGAAAAACTCGTGAATGTCGTTGGTTTACGATCTTGAACGTAAAACAAATATGGAGCAAGGCTCGAAATTAACAACTCTGAGACAAATTTAAATAACAGCATTCTTGTGAGATGTAGTATCTAGAATCCTCAAACAAGAGAACCTCATTTATTAATGTCCTTATAGTTCAAGATCTTGACTCGCCTTATTGCAACAGGGGCACCCAACGGTTCGTTTCGGCAGAAGATCTGTTCGGGGAGGCCTACATCGCCTGAGATATTCACAGCATGAAAATTCAGATTTACGAAAATTTAAAGGTTGCTTAAACCTGCGTAAAGTTGGTTAACAAACTTTAAACCAACTTTACGATATCCGTATTAGGTGAATAAAGGTAGCTTTACGCCAATGTTACGTAAAGCCTTCGAAAAACCAGCGTAAAGTTGGTTTACAAATTTTACACCAACTTTGCAATCTTCGTAAAGGTGTTTAAAGGGAAGTTTATGCGACCGTTAGGTAAGGCCCTCGTAAAATCAGAGTAAAGTATTAGTGAGCACCTCTACACTTATTAAACCGAACAACTCGTCACAGAAATGGACCTCGGGCACACTTTGAATTCCTGTTTCCGGGTGGGAGAGCCAAATGATCCACACGAGTTGTTAAAACCAAGAAAAGGTATAGTTATTTTTTTTATTCTAAACTAGTTTCAATCTGAAAGCGAACTTAATGGTCCCTTCATTTGACTTCAATCAAATCCGAGCTTAATTGCCAGGAGTAAAGTACTTTGTGATGTGTACTATCATTTGTTACCACCAATAAAGAAGCAGCTGAAAGTTTTGCCACTTTTTATAACAATAGCAGAGTTGAAAGGACTTGTGCAAGATTAAGCACTCTTACACACACACACACACACACACACACACACACACACACACACACACACACACACACACACACACACAAAACATGGTACCACAAAAAATGTGGTACAGAATGTTGTCGTTGTCCTATTCGAACTTGCAAAAAGTTTCATTTTATGATTTGTGATTGGGTAGTTAACCATCCTTTTGTTTACAAACATTTTGGTAATATAATACCTTGGGCAAGGCCTCTAGCAGTACAAGGCACAAAATTGTGATTTGCTCATGACTAATTTTACGAATTTTTGTTCTTTAACATTGCTGGTCAGCAAAACAAATTCGGTTCTGGTATGTATTCAGCTGTGTATTACTTTGACTGTTGTTCTACTTTCTTTAAAAGCATCGAAAGCCTTAACCCTTAAAGCCCAAGGCAGTTATTATTAACTGTAGACTCAGAATGTCCATGGATGATTTTATTTTATTGATGAGACCAGCTTTCATAGGTTCTGTGATTTTTGCTCAACAACAATAGGGAACAAAATTAAGACAAGCATTTATTGCAAGTGAAATTCTTATCACTGACAATGCTTAAAAATTAAACTATAAATGTAAGTTGCACTTCTTGGCAATGAAAATTTACTACAAGAATAGTGACAGACTAGCCTGGGATAAACATAACAATCACTCCATTAACGTTGTGAACAAGTTTCAGTACCAATGAAACAAATAAATTACATCATGGAGAGAACTCAAATATGAGTGTAGTTGAAGGATATCAGAAAACTCTACTAGAGTTGAACTGTTCACTGCCCCTGTTTTGCTGACATTTTTAACAGGTGGTAAGAATGAACAAACTTCTCAGGCTGTCCCTAGTTTGAACCACCATTTCTTTCAATATGACAGCGACCAATAAAATAAATTACACTCAAAATTCAAACTGAACAGACGCACAGGAGAACAGGGGACTGTGAATAGACTTCAACTTGTGTACTCACTTGATCATTACTTTTCCAGTCTACTTGGTAAAAAAAATGTTTGTTGACACTTCTAAATTGCAGTTTCACATTAATGAAACAACCTGGGAATGGGGCTTATTACTAACTTCTCCACCCCACTAAGTTTCATTGAACAGCACGCAAATTTTTGTCTTATTCGTTGCACGGGCATAAATAAGGCAGGTCAACAAGGTTCATAATCACAGTGTTTCCACACCTGGGCAGGATTGCTAAAATAATCTTGGTCGTCATCGGTTTTGTACCACCAGACAACAGCAAATGCATGCTGACACAACTCTCCATTGAGCTTTACACTGTGAACAATGTAGCAATTTACTACTCCAGGTCTGCTAGGAGCAGAAACATCAACAGAGCCATCTTCAGCAGTCCAGGATGCTATTATTCGTGAAATATATTATAGGTGAAATATTGTTTTATTTCATAGGTACTGAGATTTATCCACGAACATCACGGTGAATAAAATTCGTACAGATTTTAAACGAAGCCAATCCGGAGCACGAACGACAAAATTTCACTGTGAAAAAATATCGTTCGTCCAATCAGCAACGCGAACGACGAAATTTCACTGGTGATGAATGAACGTACTGAAGGAAACGTCATCCGACAGCCGTTGCACACAAAAAAACGCGGGCTTTGAAAAATGGCCGAGGGAAGGTTTGCTTCTGTTTGCTCAGTTGAAGAATTCATTTTAGAACAAGAAAACAAAAACACCGCTCAAAAAACTGAACGAGATGTAAGATTGCTTGAAAGATTTTTGAAAACGAAGAACGAAGACAGAAAAATAGAAGATATTCCGGCTGTTGAGCTGAATGAATACATCAGCCAATTAATCTTCTCCGTCCGCACCAAAGATGGCAATGAATACGAACCGACTTCTCTTCGAAGTTTAGTGGCTAGCTTCGAAAGACACCTGAAGAAAAAGAGCTATTCTGTAAGCATAATCATCGACTTGGTGTTTGAGAAAACCAGGAAAGTTCTTCAGTCCAAACAAAAACAGCAAAAGAAGCAAGGTAAAGGAAATAAACCCAAAGCGTCGGTAGCTTTGAAAAGCGAAGGGTTGAAAATATTGTACGAGAAGGGTTTGCTCGGTATGTGTAGTCCCGAGGCACTTTTAAACACGCTCTGGCTAAACAACACTCTTCACTTCGGACTCCGTGGGTGCCAAGAACATCGTGATATGTGCTGGGGAGATGTAAAGCTACAGAAAACGGCAAGCGGAGTCGAGTACTTGGAGTTCAATGAAAGGCAAACAAAAACTAGAACGGGATCAGACTGCAGCGATGTCAGAACCGTACCGCCGAAAATGTTTGCGACCGACGGAACTGAAAGAGATCCTGTCGCGGTCCTACAAATGTTTTGCCAGGAAGAGACCTGAGGAAATGAATCAAGATGATGCTCCCTTTTATTTGGCTGTAAACAACGGTTTGAAGACGGACTCGCTCGCAACAAAAGGCTGGTTCAAGTCCGGTGCTGTTGGCAAAAGCAAACTCAATGGTTTAATGAAGACCATGGTTCAGAAAGCAGGAATTGAAAACATAGACTTCGAAATCACAGCGGCAGAAAGACAATGATCCAGAGCAAATTGCACAACTATCTGGCCATAAGAATTTGAAGAGCATAGAAAATTACAGCACTGTTTCAACGAAGCAACAGATGCACATGTCAAAAGTGCTGAGCAGTGTGATGGCTGGTACCACAGCTTCGTTCTCTTCTGAAACAGCTTGTACGCCGTCCTCCGACTCTCAGAATGGTGGTAAGCAGCAGTCCATGGCACTTACTACTACTAGTCGATAGGAAAACCAATTTGCTCCCGGAGTCCCCTCCTCATGTTATTTTTGTCAAGGCCGTCAAGGGCTCATTGTTTTCATCGACCAATCAAAATCACAACTCGACGTGTTTAAGAAATTAAAGGTCAAGTCTCGATATTATAAACTCGAATGTTCTGTGCCGTTAAGTCGTCTTGGGCCGTATTACTGTCTATTAGATGTTTATTTAGCGAGTTTTCGACGATTTAGCGATGACTTCAACTGTTAAATGGAAAACATGGCAAGTTTTTAGATTTATTTTTCGCTGTAAGCTCGTTGTACAGTTATGATCTGTGTACATGACACAGAGAGGACTCCGGGAGCAAATTGGTTTGCCTGTCGACCATCACTGCTAGGGTCACTCTTATTACCCAGCGCGCTATTTGAACGTTCTATGTGTCCATGGCGTTCTGGCCGGGCATTTTTCGTAATTTCAGAAGCGAAGGCTGACTCGAAAGTAAAGGTTTGTAGCGAACGTGATGGGGTGTGTAATTGAGTCAGGATTACGCTGACGGGAAAGGTAAACGTCTCTACTTTGATTCTGTGGAGGAACTGGGACTGTAGGGATAATTTCAATGGATTTTTTTCGCTTCGAGGGGCAGGCTTCCCGGAAAGGACTGATTGGCCTTGCGCTTCGCTTAGCAGTGGAAATTCCTAACAACGCTAACTCGTCGGTGCTTCAAATCGACAAGAGGTTAGCAAACGACAAAGGATACAACAAGGCAACATGGTAACTTGTCTTTAATGATAAAACAACGTTAATTTTTACTGTTTAAAACAAATCCGTTGCATTTCCATACATATTTTTATAATTGAGATCGTTGTAACACAACATCTCCAGATATGCTGTTAGGCAAGACTCGCGTTTGTCGGGTAATCTCTTATTGCGAGCTTGGGTGGCCGGTGGCACGCTTAATTTAACTATGAACAAAATAATTAATATTACGTAAATGCGCACGCACTTTGCGCCCGTAAATTTGACAGAGAGTGAAAAGAGATTGGAACGATAATGCAATAGGCAATTTTTATAATTTAAAGTCAACGTCAAAGTCATGGGGTGCCAAGTTGTTGTGACGGAAGATCCGTCTCATTTCTTCTCTTCTTCTTCTAGCAGTTGCTCCCATCACCTGCTTGACCACAGTCACCGACATCATATGGATTGAATTGCGGTCTGGTCGGTGAAAATGTTCGACACTGGAAATTCTCCATTTTGGTACCGCTAGTGTTCCCCTCCACTGAACGGAGGTGCTCGCCGAACCTGCCTGCAAGTCTCCAACGTACATTACGTGACTGTAGGTGCAAGTTTTTGGTCGCAGTGCAGCTCCGCTCGTTTGGGTGATGTTGGCAATCCTGATGTTGGCCGTTGGCAAGGGAGTGTTACAGCCTGTTCTTAATAGGGGCCTAGTCTTGAAAATTTCCTTCGTACGAGCATCGTCGGTCGGGATACTAAAGTTCCTAAACATAATCTTCTTGATTTCCCGGTTCCTTGGGTGCTAAGTGAGTACCATTCACAACCTTTCTGATTTATCTTCAGATGTCTAATAATCTGACTTCTCCAGGGTTCTTTGTCGGGTGCTGTTTCGCCAGCTAACGCTAACTCGTTCGATTTTATACTGAAGTCATCCTGGTTGCAACAGATCCGACGCACGCGAAGGCTACAAGGCATGGATCTGTTTCAAACAGTATGACTTCAATACAAATTGGTCAGTCTGAAAAGAGAAATTAGCATTCCCTAACTTTAAAAACTCCTACCTGCATCACTTCCGATCGCCGGTTACGTACAATCTAAAGGTAAAGAGTTCAGAATTTGCTTGAGGAGCTATCAGTGTACTTTGTGGCCTGAAAGAAGAAGTTCATTCAGCTAGACGACAAGTTCGTTTGGACTCGCTGTTTTGTTTGCTGTGTTTGTTGGCCATGTGCCGTTAAAAAGTGACTTCACAGAGCCGAGGTATTCGTAGCCAAACATCAAAAAATCGTTAAGATATTGTTCTCCGATCCGACTGATGTAGTCAGGAGGGACTTGGGAATAATAATCCAGCAATTCATCAGGATCAGTATGTTGGTTAATTTTCGGGATAGTTATACGTTCATCAAGTCCCGCCAATTTTAGCAAGAGAGGGACGTCCTCTTCCAAAGTTTCCAAGCGACCGATGAAATCGTAGTTTACAAGGCACGGATGGCATATTTGCTCGTACTGCAGCCAGTGTGGATCTCGATATCTCTCACTGGAATAATACTTTATAAATTCTGCAAAGGTAATCCAATTCTCTCCCCCAGGTTGAAAATCATTAGGGCGATATAATTTAATTATTTTGCCTCTGTACCGTCTTCCGTACTGAGGGTCGCCCTTCAAAAACTTGTTTTTGAAGGCCGAAAGCAGACGACGCAGGGGCTCGCGAACAAAGACAAACTTGAAATAAGTTTGAAGACGTATCTCTCTTTCTTTTTCGGAGTACGTGTTCAGGCGTCTCCACTGGTTCCATGTGTGAACCTAAAAATTAAAAAAGGGTATCATTAATGACGACAGCTCACTTGTCACGTGATCCCGTCCGGCACCAGGTGCAAATTGTGTTGATCGGCACTGTACGTACTTGTGACACCTGTTCTCCGCTAAAGTCGAGCGCACTGAACTGTCAGTTTGTGAATACCACAAAAAAATAGAAGGTTGTGTCAGTTGGTGCATGGATTATTGAAAGTAAACCTTTAACTAGCTAAACTACATTAAGAAATAAAAATGTTAACTCAACTGTGGTCTGACCTCTTGATAGCGACCACCTCACGTAAGCTATCACTTCGGCCTGACATTTTGGGTAGTCGCTTACGGAAGGTTCAATTTATTTATCTTTAAACAAACTGCGAAGTCTGGATATGGGGTACGAGAGAAACTGTTTTCAACTGAGCGAAGTGCGATCAATAACTAATAAGAGTGGGTAACCTTACTCCTTCCAAACAGCTGAGACCTCTGTTACACGGCAGAAATTTTAAAGGTCGACAACAACTTGTAACAGAGAACGATTAAGTTGTCGACAACTATTTCTTCCAGATTGAATCACAAACGGAAATGAATAAGTTGCCGATAACAAAGCGGCCGAGCTTGTTATCGGGTTTGTTCCATTTTTGGAGGAAATGCTTTTCAAATAACCTGAACGGAACACTCACATGAAATGATATTCTGCATGGCTGTAAACTGTTCCAAAACTTTCACGCCAATGCAGTGATCACGTATTGGGTACTGATTAATACTGGTTTTTATTTGTCCAAGGTTAATTGGTAAGTTGTACAATCGAGCTTTCCTTATGAAAAACAGTTATCTCCGGTGTTTACTCCTCGGGGAAGATGACATAATTCGTAGAAAACGCGAGGTTTTTTGTAAAATGTTTGCATGTATTTGCATATGACGGCAAGTAAATCCAATATAAAAACATTGTTTCCATTTGAAATAAATGCCATTGTAAAGCTTGATAAGGGTAGTAGATTTCTTAGCTCACAGATATGTGCGTAATGAAAGTAAACAATACTTTTTTCAAGGTTTCAGGACTACGTTTTCGGAGGTTCTATATTATATTCCAGATGCCATCTTTGTTTACCCGTTTCCCTTCCGGTTAATTTGGTTTTTGGGTGGCCTCGAGAAGGCTTCGATCCACACATTGCCAGCACGCGTGTTGTTTGTTCCTATATTTATATATTTATTTGCCTGTATACGGGTTTACCACATTTGTGAAATATGATGACACTAGTCACGCAAGAAGTGAAGAAGTCAATACCAATGACGCAAGACGTGACTTTCATGCAAGATCAGTCGTCTCTTCTGTTCTGGTTTCAAACATTACAGAATTTATTAATTTTGTTGACAAGTTACGCTTCATAATAGATCCAAAATTTTTGTCCATGGAAAAAATCTTGATAATAGAAAAGCCACAACATTCAATTTCAATCCGTTGTGGTTGCGAGAAACAAGCGAGAATGGGCTTCAGAAGGGGTATCATTTTGTTTGTCTCATTTCTTAGTTAGGCGGCGCACGTGCTAGGCAAGTGTGGCCGTATCATAAAATGCAAAGCACATTCCTGAATTGGCGGAAGTCACTAGACTTAGTCTCCGCACGGGCTCTAAACAATCAGGCTCGTTAGATTAAAAGCTAATCTCTCAAATACCGCACAATTTGCTCGTGATATTACCTTTTCTCCATCTTTAGCTATGACGTAACCAGATAGAAAAAAGTAACCCTAGAAAGGAGCGTAATTTTGTTGTTTTGAGTTTCGTAGCGTATTGAAGTTAAGTAAAGGTAAGCGTTGAAATGTTTATTTCTCAGGGTAGTATTGACAAAATACATTAGAATCACTGGTCGGCATTCGAACAATGGCCTTGTTGTTATCATGAAGTAAATTAAAATGGACCTGCATCGTTGTTTAAGGTCATTGCCCTGTATTGCATTGCGCATCCTTACTGCGCCAGATTTGTTGCGTCATTAGCGCGCGCTCACAGCGCGCGCACGTCCAGGAAGTAATAGGTTTCCTATGAGACTAAGCTCACCAGAGAAAAGAAAAGTCATTTACTCTTAAACAAGCACGGTGACCTATCTTTTTTTCCACATATTTTTGACCTACCATTCAACCTCTTTTAGTTCAAAGAGTTAGAAAAAAAAATACATGTTCGAAGAAAAAACTATTACTAGAAACGCGTTACTCGTGGAGATGAAATCACGACCTCGAGAACACGCACGTGAGGAAGGTTTTAAGTCAATTTCGTCTGATGCTTCGAGCTTCTGCCATAAAACATCTAGTAAATTGTTCCTTGTTATCAATATTTTACATCTAGTACATTGTTTCAAGATTTGCTTTAATTATGTGCTTACTGTTCCTAATGGAAAGTAGCGTAAACTGATCAAATGACATGTGTTTGTTAGGCGAAATTGCATGGAATTAGGGGGTAACTTGAGACGATGATATCTCGTAAACGGACCTATTCTTTTTATGTTATATTTCAAAACATTAACGATAGATAACAACTTGCGAAAGTTTGACAAAAATCGTATGTTAAATTTTATTTTGGGGGAATGACCTTAAAAATAGATTGCAATTAGCCTGCACTCGTGTCGTTAGGATCCGAATGGAGCCCTTGCCTGAAGGCTGAAACATTTGTCGTGAATGCCTAAGGGCCGTTCTTAACGATATCACGGTTTAAGAACGATTTATTTCTCCAGGTAAAGTCACAGGTTTTCTCCTGGAGAAAGAGTCGTACAGAGGTCACTGGTTAGAAACAAACACAAAATTCTCAAGTTGCAGTTGCAGTTGCACACATACATTTAATTCCTTACATACCGGAAGTGCAAATTGTCCATAACAGGTTACCGGAAACCACGAACTACTAAAGTTATAAGGCTTAAAACCTTTTTTCCTTAAGAAAAGGTTAAGTAAAGGTAAGCGTTGAAATGTTTATTTCTCAGGGTAGTATTGACAAAATACATTAGAATCACTGGTCGGCATTCGAACAATGGCCTTGTTGTTATCATGAAGTAAATTAAAATGGACCTGCATCGTTGTTTAAAAATAGATTGCAATTAGCCTGCACTCGTGTCGTTAGGATCCGAATGGAGCCCTTGCCTGCAGGCTGAAACATTTGTCATGAATGCCTAAGGGCCGTTCTTAACGATATCACGGTTTAAGAACGATTTATTTCTCCAGGTAAAGCCACAGGTTTTCTCCTGGAGAAAGAGTCGTACAGAGAGATCACTGGTTACAAACAAACAACGTTCTCAAGTTGCATACATACATTTAATTCCTTACATACCGGAAGTGCAAATTGTCCATAACAGGTCACCGGAAACCACGAACTGCTAAAGTTATAAGGTTTAAAACCTTTTTCCTGAAGAAAAGGGAGAGGGGAGGGGGGTGAGAGACTATGCGCCGCCTGTAAATTCTTCAGAATTTCTTGTTGTATGCGTCATAAAAACGCTTGGCTGCTGGTTGGTGATTCTGCTGTAGTGAAGCTGTGTGTGAGATCGCTAAGAGAGAGGAAGACGCCTTAGTGAGCAATTTAGTTGTCTTCTCAGTTCAGACCGAAAATAAAAAGGAAGTCCGAAACTATCGCTAGATGCAGTTAATACACTTAGACATGACACATTAAGTATGCGATTCATGTACAGCCCTCTCAGACAATAAAACTCCAGTTGGCTAAGATGGCACGTAGCACGCTAGCAATGTGAGTACATTCATGTTTCGTCTTACGACAGTATGTTTGCTAAACCAGCCGAAGTGCATGCTTTCCAAACACTTGTCATATTTAGCACGTATCAGAACGAGAAAACGTATTTCTCGACCATATTCCGACATGACGAAAGTGGTTCAAGCCCTGTTCACGAGAACGCTTACCTACTACCTTGCTTGAAATAAAACATATCATACGTAACATTCAAAGTTCACGATTAAATTCATTGCGCTACTTACGTGAGGAGAGCCTGGGGGAAACGTCTTATTGTGAAGTTTTGCCAGAACTGTCTTAAATGTGGAGCTGCCCACTTTGGCAATTGCACAGTACATGATCTTGAATTTGTCATCAACGAATATAAACTGCAAACCGCCAAGTTTCTCCTGGAATTTACGCGTAAGACAATAATCTCTCATAATCCTCTTCGCATTTACCTGCCTTAGCTCAGCCTCTGAAATGACACAAAATTACATTTTGTAAGTAAATATTTAGTGATTGCAATCCCGCTCAATTTAGTCCTATACTCACCTCTTCGCAAAAGCCCATGTCTGGGGGAGTATGGGAGGAGGACGGGGTGGGGGGTTGGGGTGGGGGTGGAAAGAGGAGCGGCCAGGCTGACGGCGTACTTTTTCTTATTATCCCAGAAAAAGCCATCAAACATTGTGACTTTTCCTGAAATTTTTCTGGCAACAAAGTGCTACGACATTTTATTTTAGAAGACATTTTTGTATCGTTTAGCGTTGCTACATTTACTAAATGTGACCGTCTCTTTCAGTTTCTCGTATTTCTTCGTTTGCTAAGGTTAATAAATTTTCATTAATTTACGACAACACAGATCGAAATCAACACTCTGATACAAACAGTCTGCTGATATTAATAAAGACCAGCTCATTCTACCCGAAGATTTTAGCAGCAAAATCGCTTATTCTGCTCCAACAGCTCAGAGAGCTATTCTGCTTGATTGTGCTCGAAAACAGAATTTTCTTGCACATAATCCTGGATTAAGAGCGAGTCATTTGTTTTAACTAGCATTAATTAACTAGAACACAACGGGAATTCCACTATAACATGCACAACAGCTGCTAAATTGAATAAAGCTGACTCCACGTCCTAATTAATTTACAAAGTGATCAGGAAAAGAAATTCTTGACTTTCTTTCATACTACTCCATCTTTTCAACATGTGACTACATTTTTAAATGGTTTCTAAGGAACAGCTGTTACCATTGCAACGATAACGCGTAGGTCCTCATTTTAAATAATGCAGATTAACTCGAAACCTACCCCGACACTTTGTCACGAAACTAGCATTTGAGTTATTTAACCTACAAAACGTATGAGCAAATGGAAAGCAATAATAATCTGTAAGACCGTCTTCAAGAAAATCATAAGTGATGAAGTTTTATTGGCTGATTTTGGTTATTCAAACAGGCATTTCTGTTTATATCTAAACAAAAACAAAACTAAATCTCTGTTTTTTTCTGTTCAAATATTTTTGTTTTATGATAGCAAACAATATTTATAACCGTCCCACTGACGAGATCTCGTGGTTGTTGCAGAGGGCTCCCAGGCCCACGAACGGACCACTTTAGCCGTAAAAATATAAGAATTTGGCACTTGATCGCTAGTTAAACAGGAAACTTGAAATGACGTCAACGATTAAGAACAATATTTCCTCGCGAAGCGAGGAGGGCCGAAGGCCCTCCGAGCGTAGCGAGGTTTATAAATTTGTCGCGTGGGGATCGCGCGAGGATTGCTAAGGGCGGTCAAATCTCGATCTGCCGATATATCTTTCGATGGTGTCCGCACAGTTGCCTAGCAACAAAACCTAATCGCGACCGCTGACAGTTGCGCACTCTCATATTTCTTCGGTGTGTTTCTTCATTTCTTGCCTGCTTCGCTACGTACATTTACGTGCTGATATTTTTATTCATCGTCTGTGAACAAGTAATTAGACAGCAACCCCTGGTTTAACAAGTGGCTCAAAATCCATTCCGGGGTAGATTTACAACTGAAACTGAGCGTGAACGCCGACTTGAAATTCAGCGCGAGCAACGAAGGCGAAAGAGTCGACGACAAGAAAGCACCGGTAGGAGAACATCGTTTACCGGTAATAGCCTAGCAAGACTAAAGCCGTCAGCAGGACACAAACAGGAGACTGGAATATTACAGGCGAGAAATCTTGGAACATACACAACGTAGCTTAAATTTACCTTGATAGCACAGCGCTGCCACAAAACGAGATTCCCCAACAACGCCAGAATCGATACAAGGTCTTCGAAATTATAACTCAACCACACCAATTGAATAATGACAATGAACTCAGCGGCTACAAACTCTTCGAGAAAATGTATGCTGAAACCGATCAGGACCGGCGACACCGACTAGAAGTGCTTCGACAAAAGGATTTTGTTATAGAAGCAACGAGAGGCGACAAAAAATGCACGATCATCAAAATACTTTTGCTAGAAATTTACCTTTCCAACGGACGGTGACTGAACAGGTTGGCTCAAAATTATTTCCTCTCTCTACCATTATCTTTACTCTTGATGTACTAGTAATTATTATCAACATGTAATTACTTTTCCAAGTATGATCAAAATTACAGATTACACAAGAGAAATGAAATTATTTCACAAAATAGGTTTCAGTTCCCACAACAATTTGCATATTTGTGTATGAGCAGCAAAAAGATTTAAATTCTAAGTTTAGGACGTTCCCGAAAAATATTTGAAAGAAATAATTCATATTGAATCAGTAAGAATTTATAAAAGTTTATGTTTTCCGTTATGGATATTGACCCTATTAATAGTTTAAAAATAATATTCAGATGGATCAGAAAGGACAATTTCTGTTCACAGTTTGGTTTGGAAATGCACTTACAAGTACTGCTCTGCCTACACTAGCAATTACCACTTTAAAATGTGTAGCGGGTATAGGTACATCCATGCATGTATTTGATGTGAAACAAAAATTACTGCTTAACATTAATTATTGACAATAATTTCATGCTACATACAGTGACCAGCATCACAGGTCTCCTCGCAGTGCACAAGCAAGCACCAAAATCAGGGGAATTGAGATCCTGATCACCTTCAGCATGATTTGTCTATGTGAAAGTTTACTTACTTCTGAAGGTTTCACATGCTATAATCTACATTCACCCTTTCCCTTAATTAGCTACTCTTGCTTTCCATACCAACTGACCTCCCTAAGTCCCAATGTAAACCTGCAAATTCTCCTTACTGGTCCTTATACATTTCTTGTAGTACTAGTGCAGAGAACTTCTTTCTACTGAAATTAACACTATTCATGTTTGGTGATCAATTCCTTAATTCTGATGACCTAATTAAAGCATTGCCATTGTAGGGAGATGCTGGTAACTGGGGATTCAAGGGTTCACTTATTATTTTATTGTGACAATTATCTAATCCAATTTTTCTAGTGTGTTGGGGGGAATGAATAAACATGCTACCTCATCAATATGAAACTCTGTGCTTTGCTTGCCATTATTCTGTATTATTATTTCAATTTTTGGGTAAAAATGGATAATTTTTTTAATACACTGCATCACTCTTCAGCAGTAGTAGACTCCTGCTGCAGTATCTCAACCATTCAAGGGAAATAATGAATTGTGTTAGCTATTGACACTTGTCAATACCCAGTAAATAGAACAAAAGCTGTACAACAGAATCTAAAGGAAATGGCTGGGTAAATGTTGGAGATAACAAGTTCCAAGTTGGAATTTGAACTGCATTTCTGATAAACCTATACTCTCACCCAACCAAAATAAACAGAAACACCACACATTGGCCCTGACAACGGGTCCACAGCAATACTATATACATCCTCTCTAGAGAGCAATTTACCTTATGTCAGAATGAAGAGAAGTGGGGGGGGGGGGTGGGGTGGGGGCTGAACGTATTTTCTTATACATGACAGAGGATTGGATGCAAGTTACATGGAAACGACTGGGAACCAGAATGTTGATCTTAACTCCCAATTAGGGACCATTGTGGCCACCCATCCACACCTCCAGTTAAACCGAAATTCTATCCTCTCCCGACCCCTATCAATCAATTTTGTGGTGCACCCGTGCCCGAGCTTCGCGAGAGTCTGCGAGTCACGTATTTCTAGTATAATTATAATAAGAACCTTTCCAGAATCCTTTTCATCTGAAAAATTTGCATTGCCAAATAACTTGGCACCTTAAACCATAATTTTCATAAAAATTCCTCAAACATTGACACCGAAGTGGCTAATTCCTGGTGTTCTTATACAATAAAAGAAGAACAAATGGAGATATGGGGTGCAAAATATTTTTCACATGTGACTTGTGATAAAATTTTGTCAATAGGCAAATACCCAAAGGAGTCGGCTCCCATTTGCATCAAATGTCCTGCTACGTGGAGATGAAGGAGGCACAAGTGCCTGGGGGAATGATCAGTCTTAGAATTGCCTGATACATGATTGAAAGGTATGTTCCTTAAATCCATTGGGACAAAACAGAATTTTCTGACACCAATGTTCTTCACATTCAGTGATTGGCAACACTGTGAGTGGAAGATTGTGAACTGATCCTAAATATTGAATCTGATAACTGATTAATTGCCTGATTGATTTTTTGGTTGAGTGATTGATTGATTGATTACTTCATTTTTTTTATTAAAGATACAAGGGTATTTCAGTAAGCAAGCAAATAGCAATGCACATGTATACAGCTGTTATGACTAGAGGCCCAGTAAACATTGAAAACTACAGCTGATTGATTAATTTCCTGGGTTGTTGATTGAATGTAGCCCATTTCACAGTTGCGTGCTTAGCGATCTGGCCTTTGAGTGGAAGTGAGGCTAGAGGCAACATTGTTTTGATACAAACCTCCCTGCTTTCACATGTTAATCGTGTTGTTTTTATGCTAACAAGTTTCACATCATGATCATTTACATGTGAAAAGCAATCAGGTTTGTAACAAAACAAAGTCCACCCCCGCCTGGCTTCAACTCAAAGGGCAGGCACTAAGCACACAACTGTAAAATGGGCTATTGTTTGATTGACTGACCTACTAAAACGGTCTGTTTGAATAAATTGCAAGTCAGCGGTTTATGTTTCTTTTCAACCACAGTAAATAATCAAAAGATAAAATTTTGACAAACACTTTTAATAAAAGAAACACTTTTTGAAAGAGAACCACAGGTAGCCAAAGCTTGAGTTATGACTGCAAATTAATAAAATTTTATGAAATAAACAGGTTTTCTTTGTTTGTATCTTACGTACTTGCTATCTACGCCAAAAATTCGCTCTCCGAGCGAGATTTTTTATAACCGTCTCTCTAATTTTTGCTCCTAATTAGCATTATAATTATGAAAGGTGATACACAATTCACCCGCACCAAGCATTTAAATGATCTATATTTCTTCAAATGCGCCATTTTCACTCACAATTTCCTCAAATCTGAATGAATCCATAGTCGAAAAACAACTATACGCCCAAAAAGTTCCATCTTTCCCAACGTTTGTCACCATAAACGACAACATTTTAAGCTTCTTGTACCTGAAATCAAATGTCGTTATTCGAGCGCCGACCTCTGCGCACAAATATAGTATGCAAATATGCTAATTTCATCCCGCTGTTCTCGTCTCATTGGACAATTCGCACAATAACGCGAACATGACAAAAGCCACTGTGTTGGGGTACGACGTTTCATGTTTGAAGCGTCGCTATTTGTTCTTGCTCACCGTGCACGCTTCCCCGACACAGTAGATTTTGTCTTGTACGATTTATTTAGCATATTTGCATATATTTGTGCGCAGAGGTTGGCGGTCGAATACCGGCATTTGATTTCAGGTACAAGAAGCTCAAAATATTGCCGTTTATGGTGACAAATGTTGGGAAAGATGGAACGTTTCCGGCGTAGAGTTGTTTTTCGACTATTGATTCGTTCAGGTTTGAGGAAATTGTGAGTGGAAATGGCGCATTTCGAAACATATTAGATCATTTAAATGCTCGGTGCGACTGAATTGTGTATCACCTTTCATAATTATAAAACTAATTAGGAGCAAAAATAAGAAAGACGGATATTCTCGCTCGGAGAGCGAATTTTTGCCCTAGATAGCAGGTACGTAAGATATAAACAAAGAAACACTGTTTATTTCATAAAATATTATTAATTTTCAGTCATAACTCAAGCTTTGGCTACCTGTGAGAGAACGAGCCAAAAAAAGCCCCAAAATATAATTGACCAAAACGTTTCATGACCATTTTGAGAAACGAACACCAGCTTCCCCGTGTGGGGAGGGGGTACTGCTGTCAATTTACGATAGGTGTGTGCCACAAAGGTTCTTAAAACCCTGACCCTATTTAAGGATAGAAAATCGAAAATTAATACCCTATTCGAAGGCCAACAACCACTAAAAACTGTGATCAGGTCGTTTTTATTTCTTTTCGGTAACATAAGAAGTTTAGCATCAAGCATAGAATACTACACTAGGCCTAGTTTAATAACACGCCATCATACAGTTTAGTTAATACAAAAAAAAGGTACCCTATGAAAGGATCACACCGGGATCACAATTCCAAAATGGGGTGAAATGGATACCCTATTTAAGGACTGAGAACCTCAAAAAACCACAACCTATTTCGCGGCACATAACTATATCATATATAGCAGTACCCCATAAGCCATGCACTGTCTTATAAGTCAACAATGACATCTTAAAATTCACAGTTCTCTTACAGGCATCCAATGCAAATCAATTAAAACCGGGGTAATGTGGGTATATCTTCCTTTCATACAAACAAGTCTTGCAGCGGCATTCAGTACAGATTGGAGCTTTTGAAGTGTACGCTTTGGTTAAAGCCAAACAATAGCACATTACAGTGGTCAATAAGAGAGATGACAAAAGCATGCACCAAAGATGAAGATGATAGAAAAGCAGATTTGCACACCGAAGTGACATGTTTCTCAATGGACATAAACGAATCAAATTCAACATCAATGTTTTATGTAAGGGTTAGACAATGGACGCGAGTGTTCCATGGGATATAGTTTCCCGAGCAAAGATAGAATGCCACGAGGCCGCAGGCCGATTGGCATTCTATCTTGCGAGGGACGCTATATCCCATAGGACACTCGCGTTCATTGTCTAACCGTCTTAGAACATGGTCACACCCACGAAGAATTTCGTTTTTGCGTGCAGATTGTATTTTTGCATTTTAATTTTTTAGTTCTCAACTTGAAATCACGTTGCTATTTTGTTTACGATATTTTCGCTATTGTACGCAGCCTTTGAGTTGCAATGTTTTAGAGTGCTTCACCGCGCGATTTATCGCAGTTGGTGTGTAAACAGCCATGAGCCAATACACGGAAATTTGGAAGTGATCGCCGCTAAAGATTTTCTAGATTTACACTGGAGAAAGCGGTCTTTGAGGCGCTACAACCACCGACACCAGCAAGTGGGGAACCCGCAGGAAACTCCAAGAGGCCAAATTAAGTCAAGTTCAAGTACAACACTCGCAGTCTGGCAAACACGAAGAAACAAGTCTGTCCTTCTGTTTCAATTAAGGTCTGAACAGTTCGTATTTCATGTAAAATAATGGTTTTTCTTTCGATTTGCTTTTTGCTATGCTATTATACCGTAAGATTGCATTTTTTTGTTAAAAACGCAAAAAATAATGAGTGTTTCTAGCCGTTTAAGCTGTTGATTTTATCGATTTAGTTATAAATATTCACAGAGAATTTGTGCATTCATTAGTAGTTTCTACTTAGTCATTAGTATGCTCTATATAGAGCATACTAAGGAGGCTTCCAAACAAAGAAAAAAAATAATGCCTCATTAGTATGCTCTATATAGAACCACTAATGAATGCAGAAATTCTCTGTAATTTTAGCCCGCAATTTCCCTGTGCTTCAAAGCCCCCGCCACTTTACATAATTTAAGACAGTTTATGGAATATAGAGCATCGAAATGCTGGACACTGATTGGCTGAGTGGGTGTGACCATGTTCTAAGATGACGGATATGACTGGATGATTTTTCCACAAACAGATATCCGAAGATACCAGCAGTGGCAGTTTGGAGCTAGCATTGTGAACTAATAGCTCCGTTTTTAGCATGTTGACAGACGTCCATAAATCAATGTCATGAATGCACCTCTCAATCCTCTCTTTGGCAAGAAATTAGAAATTTGTAGGGTACGTTTTCCTTTTCAGGAAATGCAACCCAAAGATTTGGCAGCGTATCCTTTAGAACGGTTCCCTCGTCTTCTTATTCGGTTCAGTGTAGAAAAACTTTTCTCAATTGTCCATTTTCTCCTGTTCAAGTTACAAAGCCAGAAAATTTACCCCCTTGAATTCCCTGGGTACATGTAACATCTTAATTTCCCAGGTAAATGAAAACCCCAGCTATTTTACCACGGGAAAGTTGTACTTGGGAAATCATGTTTAACTAGGGTGGTGTAACCACAGCTAATTGTGACACCATATTCAAGGATAAACTTGAGAGTCTTTGTTAGACAATTTCATTGCTCGCATACTAAAAACCTATGAAGGGATTGTAAATAGATTCGCGTGAACCCTTAACCCTTAAAAAAAAAAACGAAAAACAACATAAAAAAGATTATAACTATTTTTAATGCTCTGATTGGAGAGTGAGTGACATTATTCACACCACATGTATGCCAATTCTAAAGTTGACTAAAAAAAACCGCAAGCAACTTACTGATGTTTTTAAGATTCAAAGTTGCGTGATCGCAAATAAATTCTTTCTTTTATGTTCCACGCTTTAGATACGGGAAAAGGACACCGACAAACAATTGAGAATGAACGGCAAATTCGTGCTAATTTTAAGGTTATCCCTGAATGATGGCAAAAGAAGATGTTCTTTTGTTTTTTGTTTTCTTCACACTCAACAAGAAAAACTGTTTACTTTTAGCGAACCCAAGAAACAAAAAAAAGAACACACACACACACACACAAGTTGCGTGATCGCAAATAAATTCTTTTGTTTATGTTCCACGCTTGAATTGCGGGAAGTGGAAACCGATCGACAGCCAAATGAGAGTGAACGGGAAACTCGAGCTAATTTAAAGGTTATCCCTGAATGACGGTAAAAGAAAATGTTCTTTTTTCACAATCCACAAGAAAAACTGCCTACTTTTGGCGAACCCGAGAAAAAAACACATACGTTGCGTGATCGCAAATAAATTCTTTTGTTGATGTTCCACGCTTGAATTGCGGGAAAAGGAAACCGACATACAACATGAACAACATGAACGGCGAACTCCTGCTAAATTAATTGTTATCCCTGAATGATGAATAATGGCATAAGAAAAGATTTTTTTTTTCACACTCGACACGAAAAGCTGCTAACTTTTGCTGAATCCGAGAAAAATGAGAAGGAAAAAAGTATAGCTGCGTGATCGCAAATAATTTTTCTTCTGTTTTTATTGTGCTCCACGCTGAAATGCAGGATGTAAATGGTCTAATAGTTTAGTGGGCATCTTTAGCTAAACTATCAATGAAAAAACGAGCCAAAGTTTGAATACCTGTTGCGAATTAACATCAATGTACAAATTTCAACATCTACCAAGAGTATGGCTTGCAATTTAGAAATTCGAACTATATGGATGTATCAAAAATAGTACCTACAGTTGAAAGGATTGAACGTCTGACTTTGGACCTATAAACAACAGTGCAATAGCGGCTTTGGCACCGTATCAATCGTTATCATATCGCTATTATCTTTAAGAGAGCGTCATTAACAATATAAGACAGGTTCATGGAGCCCGCAGAATCAAACTGAATTAGTTTAAGCGCCGAGTTTCCGGTCTGAAAAATATAATTGTTTGGTGCTCCATGGATACTTAGTGGATTGTTGTAGTCTTTATTGTTTCCCAAATGAACAAGACACTAGGAGGATTCAGATGGTTGGATTCCTTTTCACATGAAGCGCGTGGTCTCGCTATGGTTCCACAAAGCGTTTTGACGTATGTAAATAAGGTGGCCGAGTGTTCCTAGAGAAATCGTACACAAGAAAATTGCCTACGCCAAGATTTCCCTGCTCTTCCTTCGACGTGTTGTCAATTTTATAATGCAAGACTGCGACCGGGGGAGTAAAAAAATCAAAATGCCCTTTTTCTTGATCTATAAGATACTATTTTTATTAGTAGCGGACCTTAGGATAAATTCAATTCTGCCCTTGTCCCAGACTATGGAGAAAATTATGGCGCTTTATTCCCAAAAGAAAAATATCACCATGAAAAAACAAAATGAGAACATTAAATACAATAAACTGAAAAACAGTAATAACGTGCTTTCGAGAGCAGCTGGGGTAACTGTATATGTTTGTCAAGCTTCTACGATTAGAGCTGCTTTTGTGCTTTTGTGGTCATCGAAATAGTGAAAAGAAAACGAGTCAAATTTTCCTCAAATTGACCACAAAAATGCCGCTCATATACGCTTAACATAACTCAAGTATTTGATTCCGATTTTTTAATATTTCTCTAAGGATGGAAGGATAGGATAGGATAGGATCACTTATCACTAAAAGGATAGGATCACTTGTTTCCCACCCAGACCGATGTACTTCTAGGGGCTTGATCAACACCGCAAATTTGACGGTTCTGTGCCGGGTGCTATCAACGCGGTCGTTCGGACATTTGGACTTTGCATTAACTTTGACATCTCGCATGTAATTGCATGCACACAGACAATAATTCTAAGCCGCTCCCTAATCAATACTCTTTTCTGAAAAAAAGAAAAAAATAGTCAGCTTAATTTTACACTTTTCTACTTTTATATTGTTCCTTTTCTTGTTTAGTCTCACCTCGTTTTCGACTGTAGGCCGACAGCCGAAAGCTCTATTTTATGTATTTTTTATGTGTTTTATAGCCAGTGAGCGTTTTTATTGATCTTAATAATTAATGTAATAAATCAAAATTCTAGAAAACTTTTCAATCACTACATTAGTTGAGCGCTATTAAGTCAAAACCAGCAAACAAAAATATAATTTCTTATATATTACAAATGCACTTATTTCCAATTAATCTTTAAAGGGAAAAAATGATTATACAAAGAGAATCAATCTTTTCGTGGGAAAAACCAACTTCCATGTCTTTAGGTAAATTGTTAGGAGTACTAATTAAAAAACCAAACACAAGTTTCAGTTCTCTGTTGTTGACAATTATTCCGCGTTTAATTTCTCCGGACCACTCGCAGTCCACAAACACAATTTTCTTTTCCTTAATTTGATTCCTCTTGACTGGGTGCTGATAACAGGCATTATTTTAGATAAGATTCAGTGCTTCGTGAAATTTACAGGTCTTCTTCGCGAAGCGCGGTGGTGAAGTGGTTAGCGCGATGGGCTTCAGATCTCAAGGTCGGTGGACAAGAAACTTTACCCTTCATTGTCTCCCTCTGACAATGACGACATCGAAAAATATATCAATTTGTTCTAAGAAACATGCTTGATCAAAACAAGCACAAAAAAGTAAAGGACTATCTTCTTCTTACAAACGAAAAGGAAAAAACTGAAAAAAAAAAGAAACTAGTATAGTCAAAATACACTCCTGAGTAAACGGTTGCTATGCAAACGTCAATCATCATAGCACGTCATTGACACAGGAAATTTTTCTCTGCGATTTGGTGATTATTTATCTAGCCGTTTAAAAGTTATCATTCGTTCAAGTCAGCGCGGGCACAATGTCCCTCCCCACCCCCCCCCCCCCCCACCCCCCAAGGCGAAATAGGGTTAACTGTTGGAGCATCTGTTAAAAATAATCCGTTAGTCAGATAGTTTTGTTTTGTTGTTTGTTTGTTTGTTTGTTTGTTTGTTTGTTTTACAATGTTTTTCACCAGAGTTGCCAGTTTTGGCAAGGGGGAGAGGTGACTTGACCGCAGGGGACCGAAGCTGCTCTAAAGTGAAAATTTCCAGCAGCCAATCAAGGAAGTAAGACACGATAAATTCAGTATAGGTTTAGGCACTTGAACGTGGAGTCTAAGGGTGCGTTTCTTTGGGAGAATCCGAAAACGGATTTGTGATCCCAGATCATATGGAGTCTTCGACACCAAAGAAACGCAAAATCCGAAAAAGGATTATTTTGTCATGACAAGCACAGGCTGGAGGCACGCAATATATATATCAGAACGATATTTCTCTCGTACTGCCCTAGAATTCAACTAGATGGAATACAAATAATTTAGAAACAAGGACATTATCTGCAGTAGTTCAAGTGAACTCGCTATTTGCGTTCACAATTAGCAAAATCTGGTCCCTGAATTACAGAAATGGTACACAAATGAAGTTATCCTGACGTGTCAATGCTTCTGTCTGTACTTTTGGAGAAAACTTTTCAAATATACGGAACGGAATAATCACCTGAATTTTCTTTGTCACGATCGAATGTTTTGTCACGCAAGATCGAGAGAAAATATGGCGAGACAAGTAAATTTGCATGGAAGACCGCTTGACAGATGTACTATTTTCGGATCCGTCCCCCAAAGAAACGCACGGATCATGAATCCTAAAAATCCGGATTTAGATTTGATCTGATGTATCCACTCGGAGTGTGGATTCTTCAGATCACTAATCCCTGATTAATCCATTTTCGGATTTAGGTAAAGAAACGCAAAATCCGTTTTTGGATACAAGAATCCGGATTTGGATTTTCCCAAAGAAACGCACCCTAAATAATATACAGTGCAATCTCGATTTTTCGAACCTCTTAGGAAAACGGAAATTGGTTCGAAAAATCGGGAGTTCGAAAAATTGAAAGTGGCACGAAATCACGCTTGATTTGCGAAGTACTGTTTTATAACAACCGAGAAAGCAAACAGAAATACCATGGCACTCTTGTGAAGTTTAATTTTTAGCTTTCATTTGAATGGTCCGCACTTTAGGATTTTACTCAAGACTCAAAAAGTTAGATCCACCTTATACACATGATAAACAGCACCCACAGGAAAGCCAGGCCTAATGAGAGGCGGCCATTCAAATGAAAGGCACTGAGCAGTACTTTCCTTGGTGGTTCTACCTATTGAGTCTGATACCTGGGACCATTCAAATGAAAGCTACTGAGTAGTATTTTTAAATGTCGTGCGATTTCGATTAATTTGTCATAAATTGCTTCCATGGGAGGCAAATTGGTTCGAAATATCGGGAGTTTGGGTTCGAAAAATCGGGGGTAAAATTACAGTGTTTAACTGAAGCAAATCCAAGGGAAATGTGCCATGGTTCCAAAAATCGGGAGGTTGGGAAAATCCGGATTCCGCTGTAAAAAATTATATATTGCATTCTGCTTTCACGGTGGCTCTTTTGCCCCACTCCATATTGAATTGGGCAATGGAAGTGGTGGTAGATAGCCGTTCCGTGCTTTATAGCCATTTTTATGCTTACACTATGTTTGAACCCTTCACAATGCTGTGGGATCTATCCTTTGATGGCATTCTGCACCACAATACAGCGATTGGCAAAGCGTCTGGAGAACTAATGGTGTCCAGCATAAGGATGCCAGAGATTCAGCTAAGGACAGTTTCTTTCGTTGTATTTTCTTTGCAAATCGGCTGTGGAAGGCCTGTAGCTGATCCATCTCCGTTTTCAACCCTGTTTGATCCCCCAGACAGTATCCGCATAATCAAGATGGGGCAAAACAAGGTCATTGAAATATGCGCCTTCTCTTCTTCCGCATGTGAGCGATGGGATTCATAAAAACTTACAATAAATAATCAATTAGTGTACATACTAGATCACATATTGTCCTTGTGGTTCTTGACTGTTTCGAAGTCGTTCAATAGCATTCAGCCAGTCTTCCAAGGTTTCCGAAACCTTTAACCTTCCGTTATCACACTCAACAAGCGACTTCGAATTACATCAAAATAGAATAGCAAAATGTGATCCCTTCTCATCTCTTCTTAAAGAGCAAATTATTTCATTCATGTTCCCTATTTTCTAGGTATCTCTTGAATAACAGGCCCCAATGTACAGAAAACGTAAAAAGGTGAATTGAATGTTTCAACACATAATTCCATTTTCATCACATCAGCAAAATTAAACATTGTACCATACAGAAGTATTATTTAATCAATGTGGAAATCAACTGTTCTCATTGACTGTGTATGCTTTACAATCAACACAGGTATAATTACGATATGCTCCTAACGAGAACCTACTCTAAGAACACACCGCTGTTCTCTGTGATCTACCGCTATTTCTCATGCTTAAATTGAATATTACTGAACGTGAAATCATTGATAAAAGACACAAGTGATCCCCAGCAATCCCAGTTATCTGATGCATGGCCGTCTACAAATATCTCCGAAGACACAGCAAAGTTACTGTCTTAGGAATACTGAACATCACACGAACAACACCGAATCTACACGAAAGCTCACAAAAATAACCAACTCCATCACAATATCTGGTACTTGTTACTGCAACCACTAAATAAAAAGCATTAAACACGTGATCATTTGATTAGTTGTTGCTCCGTGGGGAACGTACTAATCTGTGTTTCATGAATCAAACATACGGCATTAAAAGGTACAGACTTAAGTGGCAATGACTGTAAAAGCGGTCTGCTGCAGTTGGGGTCCAAATAAGTTTTCCCTCAAACTTTGCCCAATAAACCAGTTTGGATCACAACGAATTGGAACGACTGTTTTTTTGGAAAAACGTTAAAAAATTATTTTTAGAACAAAGATGTGAAAGATCATCGTAGTTATGTTTGCAACTTAAGCAGTTGCGAAGAAGGAAACCTGCAGTGCTCTACCGACTGGGCTTAAACAAGCCAACTGTGAGCTGGTCATTTAATTTGTTAGTTCGTAATAAACCCGTGAGTGATGAATAAATGAATGTGAATATATGATGATATATGATATACAATGTGAATATATGATTTTCATATATTCACATTCAATTATTTTTAGAGCCCACAACATTCGGAGCTGCAAAAGGCGTAAATTAGCTCGTGGCCAGGATAGATAATTGCAGAAGTTGAAGACCTTGCTGCTCTAAAACCACAAAACGCAACAAGAATTGAATTGTTATGATTTCTAAATTAATCGGTCGAAGGTGTGAAATGCATGTTAAGTTTGATTTGTTTTGAATTGGAGAATCATTGAAATTGCTGAAGTAAACACAAGTTTTATCGCCTCCTGGAAACATACGAAAGTACCCTG
Organism: Siderastrea siderea; assembly: GCA_964030785.1. Classification (NCBI taxonomy): domain Eukaryota; kingdom Metazoa; phylum Cnidaria; class Anthozoa; order Scleractinia; family Rhizangiidae; genus Siderastrea; species Siderastrea siderea. The sequence goes on along the minus strand of OZ034976.1, from coordinate 17,873,040 downwards.
TCTTCGCTGGCCTTTATTTCACTAGTCCAGACCGGGTCGCTGCGAATTCCTATTGAGCTTTGCTAATCGGACGTCGAATGTTGTGAATAATTGCTGAATTAAAATTGTGCGAGAGTAAGAAAGGTGAACATACTTGTTAGGGAGAAAACGATCATTTGTTTCTCTGTACAGATCCGCAGCAAAGGAAACGTACCAAGTTCTGCCGTGCACGTGCGCGTCACCTCGCTAATGACGCAAGAAATTATATATGCGCAATTAAAGGTGCGCAATGCAAATCAATTCTTGGTTTTCAATAATGATAAAATGAATTCGCTTGCATGCCGATCAAGATTCAGAAACAAACCGTTTCAACGATAGAAAAACGGAAACAACTGGAAAACTTCTGGCTCTTTAAGTACTCCAACTCTCCAGAACAAATTAACTTAGTATATGTCCACCATGTTGGTGTCCCTCTTTATGGCACCAACATGGCGGCCAACAAAGTCAGTACAAGTAAGAAAGGGACTGATAATTAAGGCGATATTCTTAGATTTTCTTTAGAAGTATTGAGGTGATATTTTTTCCTTATTGTCATACTTAAAAAGTAAAAGTAACCAGGAAATATTGGTGACCTGTTTTTCGAGTTACAACTAATTTTGCCAAATTTCAGCATGTTTAATTTTTTGAAGCGAAGCAATAAAATATAACAGTCAATTTTTCTTCACGATCTGCCTTACTGGTGCCAAGAACATTCGAAAAGAGCAACACCTTAGTTTAAATTTAAGCATTTAAGTGACATCAAGTAGTATATCAAGAGTCAGACAAATACCACCTGATTGTCAGAGGTTTATTTTCGAATTTTAAAACCCCCACCATAATAACAAGCTCCCTTTGCTCGCTTGTTTATTATGGTGGGGGTTTAAAATTCGAAAATTAAGCTCTGACAGTCAGGTAGTATTTTTCTGACTCTTGATATACTACTTACCCGAAATAAACCACCCAGCATAAAAAAAATTTTAATTAAAGAATTACACATCTTTATTATATCTAAGTTGTAATGTCTGCACTTAACATAAACATTGAAGAGCTTTTGAAAGAACTTGATCCAACAACGTTACAAGCTTTAGAGCAATTACTTGCAGAGGACGCTCCTGCTGTTCGAAAAACTATTCAGAACACATTGGATGAACCTATTTCTGAGAAAGTGGAGAAGAGTTTAGATAAACCTTTAATTCCTAAAACATTTCAACCGACCGCTCCTTCTCGTAGAAGGGGGAGAAAAAAACAAGAAATTTTGAGGAAGTTTGATCCAATTTCTCGAGAAACCGTCCGAAATGTTACAAACTATCAGAATGAGATGCTTGATTTATATAATAACACCGAATATGAGGGAGAAGAAAAAACAGGGCGACGTTTCATTCGATGGCGCCGTATTCGAGGACTTGAAAAAGATACTATACCAGATTTTATGAAAAAAATAAGAGAGAAGGTTCACACATCTTTTTACGTTAGACATATTTTTTCAACTCAGCTACGCAACATTGAAGACAATTCATTAATGGTGTGGTACACTAACGAAAAAGGTTCTCCTTGGTTTGATCGTTTTTCTGTTGCGGAGAAATGGCTGAGTGAGCGCGAAAAAGTTCGTTTGGACCCTGACAACATTAACAGACCTGACACAAAATGGGTGTTTGAAGACCATTTTAATGTTGATGTAAAGGTTGTTCTTGACCGTCAGCCACTTTTAGGTACAGGGCCATTACCAGATTGACTGCGTAACCTTGCACATAGTCGTTATATGCTTGCTTTAGACACTTACAGAGACAACTTATGTCTTTGGCGTTGTATTGCGGTACACCGAGGTTTAAGACCAGATCGAAGTACAACGGCAGCGCGGGAACTTGCAAAGAGTTTCTTTAATCTCATAGCTATCCCACAAGATTGCCGGAAAACATCTTTAGATGAACTTGATGAGGTTGAAAAACATCTTAATAAAAAACAAATTTTCAAAGATTGGTTGGGTATTCGTGTATATGAGCCTGAACGTATGGAGGATGGTGAAGTGATATGGCATCTTAGATGGAAACCACCAGCCAAGTTAACAAATATTTTGACAATTGGAATTTACGAAGGGCATGCTTTCATCAAAAAAGATATTTCGAAGCTTGCAAAAATTTATGCATGTATTCATTGCTGTTCAAGATTTACTAAGGCTTGCAATCTTCAACGGCATATCCAAACATGTGCGCAAGGGAAGACGGTGATTGAATGTCCGGCCGAAAAAGTTGAATTACCACAAACAGCTTTTGAGAAAGCTTTTTATCCAAAACATTCATCTTCTCCAGAATCTCTTCGCTGGCTTGAACAAGAAGCAGCACTTCGTAAAATTCACATTCACCACGCTGCTTGCGGGCATGGAGGTGAAAGATGGGTTCCCATTCACCACGCTGCTTGTGGGCATGGATGTGAAAGATGTGTTGAGCGCGCTGCTGTAGACGGTTATAACCATGAAACAAAGACTGTTTTTCAATATCATGGATGTCATTGGCATGGATGTCGAAAATGTTACCCTCATGATCGAAATAGAATTATTACTCATCATGATCAAACAAGAGAAGATAGATTTAAAGCAACTGTTGAACGTACATAAAAGCTTCGAGCTGCTGGCTACCATGTAATCGAGGCATGGTCTTCTGAAGTAGGAAAAATAAATATAAAGTTACCAACGATTCAAATACAAAGTTATCCATACGCTATATTGTATGACTTCGAAGCATACGGAGATAAAAATCAGAGGAAAGAACCAACAGGAATGTTAACAATCGAAAATAAACACGTACCAATCTCTGTCAGCGTTGGTGACACTTTAGACAGAGAACCTACCCATATCTGTGAAAGAGACCCTGCGGAGCTTGTTCACAAGTTTATGGAAGAACTTGAGAGGCGTGGGAAAAACATTCGGGACCAAGTAAGAGCAGCGTTCATACCTGAAGATATGAATATGCTTACAAAAGCACAGCGCCTCAAAATAGAAGAATGGTGTAATCAGGTGCCAGTTCTTGGGTTTAACTCCGGGCGATATGATTTGAATCTTATCAGAGAACATTTCGCGGAACGTCTATCTGATACAACTGGTAAAGTAAGAGTTGCAAAAAATGGAAACAAAATTATGTTCATTTTGACTAAAAACTTTCGCTTTCTCGACATCATAAACTACTTAGGTCCGGGTACAAGTTATGAGAAATGGGTGAAAGCCTACGAATGCGAAACTGTAAAATCGTGGTTTCCGTATGAATGGTTTGACACACCTGAAAAACTTGATTTTTGCGGACTTCCGAAATATGAGGATTGGTATTCGAAGCTGAAGAATGGTTATGTTCTCACAAAGGATGAATGGGAGGGGTGTCAGCGTCTTTTCAAAGAAAAGGGTATGTGTACCTTCACAGACTGGCTGCGTTACTATAATAATCTCGATGTAGCTCCTGGTCTCGAGGCGCTGGAAAAGATGCGTGCTTTCTACACCGATAAAGGAATCGATATTTTGAAAGATGCTGTGAGTATCCCAGGTGTTAGTTTACATTACTTACTCCGCGGATGTGTTGAGAGAGCTGCGGATCTTTACAGCCCGTGCGAAGAAGCGTATGAGATGTTGAAAGAAGCTGTTGTCGGAGGACCGAGCCTTGTTTTCACAAGATACCATGAAGTCAGAATCACGAAAATGAGGTCTCATCAAATTACGGAACCTCGTCTTTGCAAAAATATTCTGGGTTACGATGCCAATGCTTTGTATTTGTCAACCATGCTTAGAGCCATGCCTTGTGGAAAAGGAAGGGTAATGCATTACAATAAAGACGTCGCTCCCATACTTACACAAAGGCTCAAAGAAGAAAAATGGTTCGGATTTGCAGAAGTTGATAGAGAGATTCCTGAGCACTTACACACAAAATTTGAGGAAATGTGCCCGTTTTTCTACAACAAAGAGGTCCCTGTTGAAGCTATTCCTCAACATATGCTTGACTACCTAAAACGAACGAAGCGGAACCGCGGTGACGGAAAGAAGTTAGTGGGAGCATTGTCTGCAAAGAGGATGCTATTATACGCTCCTCTCCTTAGATGGTATCTTGAGCATGGAGCAGTGATCAAAAATGTTTATCGGACTATTGATTACCAACCAAGAAAAATATTCACTTGGTTTGTGGAGCAAGTGACTGAAGCTCGTAGAACTGGAGATAAAGAAAAAAGCAAGGCGCTGCTGGCTGAGGTATTCAAACTGTTAGGAAATAGTGGGTATGGAAAGCTCATCGAAGCCTTGGAGCGGCAAACAAACGTCATTTACACTAAAGACGAAAAGGTGGTCGACAGAGCCTTGCGAAGCTCATATTTCAGTGATCTTGACGAGCTCGGGCAGGCGTATGAGCTGGAAAGCCGAAAGCCTCGGATCACAATCAGAAGACCATTTCAGGATGGAATAGCTGTAGATCAACTGCCTAAACTTCGAATGCTTGAATTCTATTATGACTTTCTTGACAGATATTTTGACAGAAGAGATTTCGAATTGATTCAGATGGACACAGACAGTAATTACATGGCAATCAGCGCAGAAAAGTTGGAAGACATCGTCAAACCAGAGTTGCAAACAGAATTTGAGGCAAAAAAGAAAGAGTGGTTAGCTTGGGATAAGTGGAACAGTCGGACTCCTGGGCTCTTTAAACTCGAGTGTGAAGGCAGCAGAATGATTGCACTCTGTTCAAAATGTTATTTCGTCGACGAATCTGAGGGTAAAAAAAAGAAGTTCAGCACGAAAGGGGTGTCGAAGAAACAAAACGAGATCACGTGGCAGCGTTTCAAGAAAGCTTTGGAAGGCAGCAAGGACATAGCAACTAATAGAGGTTTTAGGATGCGGGACGGGCAGATGGTTACTTACGAACAGCAGAAGCTGGGGTTGAGGGCTTACTACGACAAACGCTGGGTATTGGAAGACGGTATTCACACAGAACCGATCGAGTTTCATTGTTAGATTGGTGGTAGTTGTGTATCTGGAGGGACAACCAAAAGCTCTTCACTGGTAAACCAGCGTTTTGGTCCGTCAAACAAATAATAGATAACCGGTGCGTCTGGTTTTATCATAATCTTTTCAATCTCGTAAACATTCAAAGACCAGATTGGGTCGGTAGCTCTTCGCCGGCCACCTTCAAGTTCACCGGGTTGATAGAGATAGCGAACACTTAAACCAGAGGGGAGCTTTTTTTCGTTTACACCAACGGGTCTCAAATAAGGTGTCGAGGATTTGGATGGAACAGTTTTCTCTTTGATGGCCTCAACAGGTTTCTGCCCAGTAAGTCGAGTGACTTCCTTGTTCAAAGCTGAAATAACAGCAGGCAGTCGGGCCACCCATTCAGTCGATCTTTTGTCTTCTGGGAGGCGCATTTCAACCCCATATTGGTGTCCAAACAGTCGTTCAGCCAGGGTGCGGTTGAATCTTTGAACGATAGCTTGATCACGGTGAATATCCACACGGCCGCGTCTAACCTCGACATTATGTTTCGAAAGCAGTTGATTCACAGCGCCCATAAACTCACGACCAGGATCGACCTGAAGCAGTTTCGGCCACTTCAAAGGACCACGACTATAAATCCGTTCCAGAGCAGCTGCAACTTCTTTAGCCTCTTTTGTGGTCAACGGTTCGGCCTCTTTGTATCGAGAGGCCACATCAACCACCGTGAGAGCATATTTAAAAGTTTTACGGGAGCGTGGTGGGCGATCGTGTGGGAGATACAGAAGATCGGCTTGGTGAACTTTGTTTGGAACAGGAACATCAAATTTCGGCCTTGGAATGTACCGTGGGGCTGGTAAATAAACCTGCCAAAGAGCTTGCTTCATCAACCAGTTTTGAGCCACATCTTCCGAAACTTTCGCTGCCTGGGCTAATTTCTTAATTGCTGCAAACCCTTTCCAATACCCTTGCGGGCTGTAATAAATTTTTGACAACTTATTGAAAATACGTGAGCTCATTGTATACTATACACAATAAAAAATGGACGACCCGTTTGGTTGTTTGCAAGGTGAGAAAATTTCGTCGAAAATGATTCAAGAAAGAATGTTGCAAAAAAAAATGAAATAAGCCTGTTATCAAAAAAGATTAATCGTTGTCCTTCATGCGAGGAGCAAATAGTTTATGTGGTGAATGAGTTATGTCGTGTATGTCCAAAATGTGGTAGAGTAATTGAATGTGATGATGATGAACAGTTTCAAGAAGAAAATCGGAAAAGAAGTTCCACTGCTCTTCCAACGAATAATGCTTATTTAAAAAATGTTTTACGGAAATGTAAAATTGACGAAATGTTTTCTTCCAGCGAGGTCGCTTTTCTTGGTAACGTTATTGCTCAATTTAAGGGGGTAACCGGCAAATCAGTGAACTACACCTGTTTTCTGTACAATTATTTTGAAATGGTACCTTTTGAATGCTGGCCCCACAAAAAAGAAATTATGGAATCTATTTTTCATCACCTTCCTAAAGACTTAGAAGAAGTTGGCTCGCAAAACAGGAGTTTGATAAATGGTGGTTGAAAACCAATCAAGGTTCTTCATAAACATTTTCATATTTGCCTGTTTTCGGATTTTTCACCAAACGCATAACAGTACCCTTTTTCGGATGAGTCCAAAATTTCTTGCTTGTGACACCAGTTGGTCCTGTGAAAGCATTTTTCGCAATATCACCTGACCAATACCGATTGAATACATGTTTTGTGGAAGGAATCATTTTTTTTGTAATTTTTTCAGCAAATTTCGCTGCTTCCAGCGGTTTATCCAAAACACCAGTTCCTTTTTGTTTTTTCAAACCCAACCCTAACTTTTGTTTAGCATTGATTGCATTTCTTGCAGCCGCATGGCCCCACTGCCTCTGTTTGTAAGGAACTGCGTCAAGAGACTTAACCATTTTTTTATCCGCTTTGTGTTTGCATTTTTTGAGATTTTCACCGTATTTTTTTTCACAGTTGGAACAAACATCGTAATCGACATCATGTTGCATAGCAATTGCATCTGTTGCACCTGTTGGTGGTTGATATATTTCCAGAATTTCACCCGTTTCTGGGTCGTATTTCACCTGCTTTTCAAGAGGATTGTATGGCCCTGTGAAATTATGTCCCGGCAATGTCCAACCTTTTTTTGGTTTCGGAAATTTTCCAATTGCTGCATGTATATCAAAGCCGGCGCCATCCAAATCAGGTCTGTCAGTTTTGTAACGTTGGTTTGGTCGAACTTTAGTTGAAAGTTGATCTAACATTTCACTTCCAACTTTCTGAATGACTGGGCGGGCTTTGTCAAGAGTGTAATTTATTGCTTTCTTTTGAAGTTTGGGGTCTCTCATAGCTTCAGAAGCGTAATATCGTCCAGCTTCAACACTTTTTTTCGCAAGATATGGGATTCCTTTTGTAATAGCAAGATCACCAACTGCCATAGCAACGTCGCCGAATATTCCACTGCCCTCCGCGCGGGAGGGCTCACCTAGTTTCCCGGCATAAAACTTGTTTTTGTTATTCCGCAACTAGCGCATTTTGCTTTTAAGAGTTTTCGATTGTTCTCTGTGATTACAACCTTTTCACTTCCCTGCACATTGGGCGTGTGCCGCTTTTCTTTCACACAGTACACTTCCATTGTATATATATTTAAGAAAAATAATTTTTCACTATTTCCTCGTTTTGAAGAAAATCGTTGGAGAACATTTTCAAAATATCGGCAAAACTTGTTCCTTTATTTCTTTCGTTTAAAAAGAGAAGGCAGTAGTAACCACATCTCACAATTTGTTCCCATTGAATTTGGTTATCGTTTCTGAAAAAATGTGTCATCCCATGCATTGACATTTCTTTTTCCCATTCCAAAGGTGGTGGAAGCCCAAATGAATCGAAATACTCATAAAGACCTTTTCCTTTTGGCCAACAACATACCCAGTGAGTTCCCAAACTTCCGAAATCATCCAAGTTGATAATGCATGGGGAATGAAACAAGGGTTTTGTTTCATTTCTGCTAAAAATACCTTTGATGGGGATTCGTAAGAAGTTGCACCATTTTCTCAGGTCAATGTTGGATAGAGGTTTATCTTCAAATTTCAGTTTTTTTTAAACGATAATAATCATCCCAAGTCCCAAAGAAAGGTGGAGGTTGAATTTGCATTCCTTTACCTTTAGGTGGTGGTGGAAGAGGAGGTGCTCGTCTCGGTCGTGAGCGTGGTGGTTGGGTTTGCATACCTTTTCCGATTATTTTTCGAACTAAATCAATGGCCAAAGGTACTCCGATAGACGCCAACATACCAAGGAAGCCGCCGTATTGTGCACCTCCTCCTTTCACCAAACCTTTTCCAACAAGATATTGTTCTGCCGCCTTTTTCTGAGTAGGAGTCATTCGCTGGACAAGTTTATAAAGCTCAATTTCCTTCGGACCAAAACCCTTTCCGAATATCTTTTTCAGCACCTTTTCAGCGCCGAAACTCAAACCTGCACTTGCTAATGCCCCAAGAGCTGGTTTTATCAAAGGTTTTGCCAAACCTAGCATAGTTGAAAACAAACTTCCACCACGCTGCGCAGTATTTTGAATCTGTGTCTGGCTAAATTTTATTACCATTCCTTTGTCTGCCGCTGATTTTTTTTTCAATCGCGAGATTTGAGTTTCAGTGAGAAGAAGTTCGTCACCACGCCCAATTTGGTCTGGTTTAACTCTCAGATTAACAGCTGTCTTCGAAACATAAGCTTTTTGAAGTTTCTTTTTCTGACCATCAGTCAGTTCGATTTTATATGGATGATAAGTTGTGCTCATCGTGCTTGTATATTATATTAAAAATTTTTTTCAATTTTTTCTAGACGACAACAAGTTCATTACCAATTTGTTTCAACACAAATTCTTGTTCATTCAAAACCGCGGCGAAGATTTTATAATCTTGAGCGTTAGCAGGTTCGTTAAGTTTGAAATGAAAATAAAGGATTTGTGGGTCCCCTGTCAAACTTTCTTTGGCATTTCGTAAATCGAAGTATATAATTGGGTATAACTTCTCAAAGTTTGCGACTTGTAGCTGAACACTGGTGTTGTAGTCGTTTTTTCTGTATCTGAAATTTATCAAATCCTTCAAAATTCTTAGTTTAAACTCATTATCGTATTCAATCTGAGGGTAAAAGTTTGTTCCGCATTGGAGGCTGCAAGTTTTCAATTTTGCTGAGTCATCACCATCGATATCAAATGTGTCAAAAAAGTAAGGATTTTGTGTGTAACGATTTATTTTACGAGCTTGTTGAAAGAATACAAAGACATGTTTGGGGTTTTTTATTCCACTCCCAATCATGAACATACCACTCTCGTCCCTTCTTTCACTCAAAGAAAAAATATTTTCTTTCAAGTATTTCCACTGGGTTGGTTTTAAGAAATTTTCATTTACAAAGGTCTGTCCTTTACCAGAGAAATGTAATTGTGGAACCCATAATTCTAATTTGCGAACAACAATTCTTCGAGCTGTTCCATCATTTTGGTAAATCAATTCTCTATCATTTTGTAAAGTAATAAGAAACTCAAGTTGCATTGGTGGCAGCAGCCTGTCGGAAAGCCCTTCGAAAAAGGAGTATCTGTTTAAAGGAATTGTTGTCTGAACCATCTTTCCACCATGTGATAGAAGCGCCCTTGATTGCATTCCAGTATTCGACGCATTTGCATCAGTCGCTGTGGTTGCGTCAATATCAAGATACCAAAACTGATCTTTTGCCACGCTTCTTGAAAAATCATCAGAAAATTCAAGAAGATTTTTGATGAAAATGAATTTGTGGATATTATTCGCAGAGTAAAGTTCTTTACCAGAGTTGATCCTCAAACTTTTAATCAATGAAAAAGAACCGTTTATGGGAGCTGATTCGGTGTCAGCGACAACATTACCTCCGTTTGCTGTTGCTTCAAACTTGAAATCTACGCGGTTGATGTGCCTTAATTGTTTCGAGTTTAAATGCCTCGGCTTCTAGTTCTTCCACATTATATCCATAATATTTTGATCCTTTACTTTTTACTTTGTAAGTTGGATCACTTCCAAATTTAGCAAGAATACTTTTAACATTTCTAAGCCGTTTTGATGTTTCTTCCCTTGTTTCATCTTTGGAAGATCCTGGCATAACAGTTTCTTCCATCAAAGGTGGAGGTGGTAATGGAAGATCATCAAATTCTTGATATGGGGGTGGAAGTGATGTTGGTTCTATTGGTGTTGTGGTTGTTGTTGGTGTTGTTGGTGGTGATGGTGCTGGAGTTGGTGCATCCGGTCTGAATTCGTCACTAAACGGGTTGATTTCGTCAAATTCATCCATTGTGTAATCAGGAACTTCCTGCTCCTCTTCTTCCTCTTCTTCTTCCACAGTGTCGCTGCTCTTTTCATCAAGCCTTTTTGTAATTGGTTTAAAAAACTCTTCTCCTGAAAGCTGACCAAACTCTTTGTTTATTTTATCCATTTTAAATTTTTGGTGGATTTCTTCTGTTTGTTTATCTACCTTCGATTTTTCTTCAGCCAACTGATGCCATTTTTTCATTGACATATTTCCAGCGTGAATATATAGAAGCGAAAAAAAATGAAGATTCCAAATTATGACCCAGGTTCTTCCGAGAGTGACTACAAGCAAGGTCACCCTTGTATGCCAGCAGATGTTTTTCGGATGTTAATTTGTGGGCCCAGTAATTGTGGTAAAACAAACACATTACTGCATATGCTTTATGAGTTGTTAGAGTATGATAAAATTTACCTCTTTTCAAAGAACCTGCACCAGAACAAATACCAGGCTCTTTTGCAGTACTTTGCTGAAGACGTCAACCCCGACCCCACGGTTGGTTATGAGGTTATCGAGGCCCATGGTGATGAAATCATTCCACTTGAAGAGCTTCCAGTGGACACCCAAAAAATAGTTGTTTTTGATGATCTTGTTTGTGAAAGCAACCAAAACAGCATCATTAATTATTTTATCAACGGGCGTCACAGAAACTGCTGCGTTATTTATCTCACTCAAACTTTCTACAAGGTGCCGAAAAACATCCGTGATAACTGCAGCCATTTTTGTATTTTCAGATTTCTTCCAAAAGAAAACAAACGAATTGCAGACGAGATAGGTGTGGATCATGACGCTTTAGATCGCGCCACCGATAAAAAATACTCTTTCTTTTACTATGACAAACCCCAAAAATTAATTTAAAAAATTTGGATGAAGATATATAATGGGGTATATTAACAGTCAAATAGGTGGAACTAGCCAAACTACGACAAGTGAAAGTGGAAAAGTGGCTCCTCCTGGCCCAGGGGGTCCTCCTGGCCCCGAGGGTCCTCCTGGACCGAAGGGTGATAAGGGCCCTGGAGGACCACAAGGTCCAAATGGTCCAAGAGGTGAAAAAGGGCCCGCTGGACCACAAGGTCAGGAGGGGGCACAAGGACCACGGGATTTAAAAGGCGACAAGGGCGACAAGGGCGACAAGGGCGATAAAGGTGATCGTGGCCCTCAGGGTAGTGCCAGCGGTTCTGCTAATATTGACATGCAAAATAAGTACGATATTTTACGATTAAAAAGCAACCCTTATCCTGTACACGGTGATCTGACAAAGGTAATAAACTATCAAGACACGAGAAATATCTTTCTTTCGAAAAAGGAAGGCGGAAAAATGGAAGCAAGCATTGATATGAACAATAATACAATCTACAACGTAAAAGACCCAGTACAGGCAGATCAAGCCACAAACAAAAAGTATGTCGATAATCAGCTTGCGAAAAAATTGGATAAAGAAGCTGATATTGATATGAAAATAAATCAATTATCAATCTCAAATTTCCATCAAACCAAAAAGACGCCACAAGTGTCGAGTTTGTTAACAAAAGACTTAGTGAAACACAAAAAAATTATCTCAAACTTGATGGCACAACAAGTATGTCTGGAGACTTAAATTTAAATAATAATAAAATTGTTAACTTACAAACCGATTACAAAGATTCGAAATCCGCAGTTAATGTTGCTTTTATGCAAGGCGAAATAACATCTACGAAAGATCTTGTCACTCAAGAAAAATTCATGAATCTCAGATCATTAACTCGGGACAAAAAAGGGACGCCTTCAGATACTTGATGGAAGACACTGATGAATCTTCGAGTGAAAGCAATATCGAGGTCTTGGGTATTAACGATTTTCCCAATTCTCCACATCAAATTAATAAAAAAGCTTACCAACTTAAACTCTTGTTTGAAAAAGGCTCACCCAACCAGTACCGGTCACGCCTCGGTTTTAACCTATATAAACTTCCGGTTGGTTATTACACAATGGTCGTTGAATGGTTTCCCCCGGAAATGAATGAGTTGAGTGTGACAGTGCAAGCTACGACAATTTCAATTTCCAATTATACAACCAAAACATTCGAGAAGTACACCAAAACAGTTATCAATTTTCACAGATGGGGTAGCTCACCCCCACAGCATCTATATCTCGATCTGCACGGTACAGTCAGTAATCCATCATTTTTAACAATTGGTCATTTAATTGTCTATGGTGTTAAAGAAACAATTTCAAATGTTGACCCAAGTGTCTATGACACCGCTTTTGTTATTGAAAATGGAAAAATGGTAATGGAAACAGATTTGTCTTTAAACGGACATAAATTAAGTAATTCCGTTCATTATATACATGGTCGTTTAAATACCAAAAATGGGCGCAAATTTTTATTAAATGGTTGGGATAAAATTATCATTCCAAATTATAGCCACATATGAACTATAAAAGCGCTCTATTTCAAGCTTGAAAGTCAATATACGCCTATTTCTTTAAATATTAAACACAGTTCTGATTTAACTCAATCAATCACTCGCACTTCAACCGAAACAACTCAATTACAGACAATAAGTATTAATTTAGTACTAGCGTTTGGTCTTATCTCTGTGGAATTGGCTTCGGGTGTATCAAATGAGGAAATATTTCTATTGATTGAATATAGAGCTCCATAAACATTTTTTCATTTATTATATATCACAATGCGGGACATTTTCGAATTCAACCATATCGACCAAGCACTTTCTACAGAGAAAGTTAAAATTCTGAAAGATTTATACGCTTATTACCATAAGAAACATTATGGCTATGAAAAGTTGCACCGAGGTTTTCGAAGAAAAAATTTTGTTTGTAATCTTTCAGCTGGCAAGTTAATTATTAGTGCCGCAGTGGCCGGAGGAATTACGTTAAACCCTATTGTCATGGCAACTTTAACTGGTGTTGGTCTTACTTTGAAAGCAGTGGCAAGCCTTAAGAAATAAGATAATAAAACAGAACAAGCAAATTTTGCCCGTATCGAATACCAAAAAATACTTGATGAGATTCGCTTTTACCTCAGAGGTGAAGCTTTCGACGAAAATTCTTTCTTGATAGATTGAAAATGATAGATAATTTCGTCACTGATCATTGTATGGAAATTCCACTATCTGTTCAAAGAAAGTATGAAAAAAAATTCACTCAATTATAGATTTTCAAAGTAATTATATATCTTTCGAAATGATTGCAATTTTGCAAGCTATTTGTTATCACCTAGTTGAGCTTCTCACGCCCCCCCGAAACTTTTGCAAATAAGATTTATTACTCGTGAATGTGTTTCAAAACTATTGTTACCAACTCGTGATGAAGATGGCTACCCCATTTCAGGACAACATGTGGTTCCATAATAAGATTTTTCCTAATAAAGTTGAAAAATAAAACTTTTTTTCTTAAAAACAACGAAAATGCGTGATAGTCACGCGTGACCTTATGTGACAAGAGGCGTGACATTGCGTGACGGCAAACGTGCCAGTCACGCGTGACATTGCCTGACAGGTCACATAAAAGAGCAAAAACCCTTGTCGGGGGGTGCTCGTGGCTGTTCTTACCTAGCCTCGGCTAGGACTTTCACCTCACCGAAGTGAGGATTTAACCGCTGACAAGGCGGTTGTCATTCCACATTTTACCTCTGGGAGCGAGGTTGAAATCCCGAGGGATTTCTGAGCACCCCCCTGTCACCAGTAGGGCCGAGGCGGGCTCACCCGAGGGTACTCTCCCACTGGAAGGAGTTCCCCTATACCTCGTAATTCACCGCATGCAAGCCCTCAAACAGGGTTCAGATGGTGGCCAACCATCACCCCCCTAAGGCTTTACCAATGAGTGAACTAATTAATATTGATCACTTTCAATATATATTAAACACATTTTTCTTCTTCTATTCCTTATGGTACCCTTTTTCTGTCCTTCACCAAAATGTCACAATAATTGGATGTTTACGCATGCGCTTCACAAAATTTCACCTCGAGCAGAAAAGTACACGCTGTTAAACAAATGTATCTTCAACGCATCTCTTACTATGGATGTCTGTACAGATCAACAAACGATCTCACAAGACTGGCTAACAGAAGATGTATTTATAAATCAACAAGAAATCTCAGAAGAATGGCCAACTAAAGAAAGTTTTAAAAGAAGAGAAATTTTAAAATGGAGAAATATTTCAGACGATTTGTACAAAATTAAAAAAGTTTCACACCGGGAAAGTAAATATGGGATTTCAGCTATCTTAACTTTAAAAACAAAATGTGGAGATGAACTTCTTGTATGGGCTCCTAAACGTCTTGCTGAAGATCTTGAAGGTGAATCTTATCAATTTGTTTATAAAATAGGTCTCAAAACGTCTGCTGACGGTAATGAATATTTTGATTATGAATTAATGTAAGCAACAGAAACCACAATATAGCAAAATAATAACGTCTGCATTCAGGCTTGAAAAATTTTAAAACCAAGAGTGATTTAAGAAGTTTCACTGTATTTTTTCAAACTTGACTTTTTTTTCCTCCCAAAAAACTGTCTAACGCGTTAGACAGACAATAAAAAACCAAAAACTGTCTAACGCGTTAGACAAACAATTGAAAACCAAAAACTGTCTAACGCGTTAGACAGACAATTGAAAGCTTTTATATTCTATTGCAAAGGGGGTTTCCCTTCAATGTTTGTACAAGAATATAAATTACGTCGTTGTCTGTGAGTTTCACCAGACCGCGAAGTCACGCGCCGTAAACACAACTTAATGGATGTGGTCCTCTTCCCATACATCAGTGCAATAATTAACTAGAGTTATATCCAAGATCGAAACAGAGATGGTTATTTCATGTAAGATTTCTTCTTGTTTATAACAAGGGTAACAACACCCTCCACAACAACAATGCATATAAGCTACACACACCAAAATATGGACAAGCCGCTGCCTTTCAGGACAGAAAGGTTGAATAAAAAACTCGTCGTGAACCAGGTTCCAACCCAAAGCCTCTCGCTCTTTCATTTTTATAGCGAGGTAATGTTTGTAAATTATCTCACGTAACTCTGGTGGTAGGTTTTGTATTGCTTCAATAGCCTGACAGTTGTTGAATCCGGCAGCCATCAATATCAAATTTGACTCACAAATATTTAATCGATTATAAATTATTTTTTTTGTGTGTGTGTGTATTCGGTTATGTTTTCGTTTTAATCTTTTCTTCTTTTTTTATGCTGGGTGGTTTATTTCCAGTAAGTAGTATATCAAGAGTCAGACAAATACTACCTGATTGTCAGAGGTTTATTTTCGAATTTTAAAACCCCCACCATAATAAACAAGCGAGCAAAGGGAGCTTGTTATTATGGTGGGGGTTTTAAAATTCGAAAATAAACCTCTGACAATCAGGTGGTATTTGTCTGACTCTTGATATACTACTCATCACATGAGAAACTACCAAAAGAATCAATCACGTTAATAAGCTTTGCTCGACTTCCCATGTCTGCAATTGTATAATAATACTCTAATTCCTTCCTGAAACCGGGTTAAGCTCTAGCTCCGGTGGCCCCTGTGGTTCAAATGTGGCCTTCTTGTTGGATGAGAAAAACAGCAACCAAAAAGTGAGCTGAAACTTGCTAAGGAAATGGAAGTACATGCAATGAAAAGAAACATTGGTCATAAAACATAGATGAACCACTTTAAAACTTATACCTTGTATTATTTTCATTTTAACAGTCTCACTGTTGGGGAATTTGAAGAGCCTTGGAGTTTGATGTGCAACAATCTGGTTTTTTGCCTTGATGATCCACTGCGTTGCAGTCTTGTAGTGCACGTAAGTCAACCCAACGACGACAAACAGCAAACAACAGATAAAGCCAAACTTACACTTCATATTGACTGACAGTGATGGATGTTCTTTGGAAACTGACGGACGTTAGAGACCCTCTTTCACAGGTGATGATTACTTGCCACTGCAAACAGCCAAATAATTCCATTAAAATTCTTGCCACGCTCAATTATTTAGCCATTTCAATAAGTTATCATGATACGCTGCCACAAAGACAACAACGGCAGTTTGTAGCGCAAATTAATAAGGAATCGTGGGGACCCAACGATCAATTTGAGCAAAATATGTCGTTTCCTGTTTTCCGGAATTGATTTCGGCTCTTTTCAAGGAATACTAGTGTAAACTGGACTTTTACGTGTTTAAATTGTTCCTTTTTATTTGATGATTTTTTTCTTTGCATAAAATTTTAAGGAGCTGAATCTTGTCCAAGCTGGTGCTGGCTGACCGACACGGTGGCTGACTTTCTAAAACCTGCTCTCTAAACAACTTATTTGTTTTCATATAACTTTTGAAGATTTAAGTAGACATTTCACGAAATAAAAACTTAGTTTTTTATTACACAATAATTAATAAAAGACTGGTACATCATTCAAAGGACGTTAAAACATCGATCATCCGGGAGCATTCTAGAACACAACAACAGTAAAAACTATGTTCAACACAATTCAACATATTTAGCCTTCCAAAGTCAACAAAGTTGAACGGTTGTGAATGAAAATGTTGAACCACTGATGTATCTAAACAAGAGTGCTTTCTTAAGTAGGTATCTTTCGAGAGTCCGGCGTCAGATGCGAAAATTCCAAATTGCCATTATTATGCCAGAAAGACCGAAACAACCGTTTTCCACGTTTCGCTGATCCTAGTAGCTTAAATTTCCGCCGTCTCCTCTAATCTATTACTGTAAGAAATAAGCAGAGGAGGCGACTTAAGTTGAGACTACAGGCTTAATACCTCGGAGCTTAGAATAGACTGTGAAACCTGAAGCAAAGAAGTGGGCGAATTACATTCATTTGGTTTCAATAGGAGTGGAGACTGAATAAACAACAGCCACAAGTTTCAATCTTAAATGTCAGGGATTAGCCTATAAAGCTGCTAAAGTGCTGGGTCGATGTGGAATGAGTTAAAGTGAGTTAAAGCAAGACTTACCTTTCGATGGTTCCGTGATTTTTCATCAAGACAAGCTGAACCAAACGAACAGTAATTTCCTTTTTGCACGCGTTGCTACTCTTAGTTATCGACAGACGAGAAAGAAAGATGACAACTATTTGTACGCTGTTACTGAATGACTCGAGAACTATAAGACTTCGATAAAGCTTTTCCACGCACTACAGGGCAGAATTATCGATAACGTTGAATTGTTCTGCGAAAGCTTCGTGACTAGGGTTTCTGCTAGTTACCAGGCAACGGACACTAATAATGGCGTGGTAGTTGACAGCTGTCTGCTGTGCATGAGGAAGCATGGCGAACTTCTGAGAGTTTGAATTTTGAAGCAGGTTATGAGTTTTCATTTCCCCTGTGGTCATTGAAGGAGCTATGTCACGCCGCAAGACTGTGCGTTGGGAACAGTAAAATCTGTTAACATGCTATTAATGTTCATTTTAAATGATGCGAACCAGAGCGCTCCATCGTGTTAGAAAAATTGTTTCCAGTCCGTCTAACCGGTATACGAAAGCACATACATGAAACGGGTAAACACGATCGCCAGTATCACGCAAACGACTCATATTAAAACTTTACAATGTTCTTTTTGAATCCGTTTTTCCAAGGCCTATGGCTTTGCACTATGTTATATTTCAGTTTGATATAACCCATGTTTTGGAACAGTACAAAAATTAAAGTATCAGGCGCTTGCGAGACATTTGCGATCAATTTTTTTCACCTTTTAACGTGTGTACATACATTATATACCGGTTAGATATCAGTGTGCATTGTCTGGTAACTAGCGTACCCCACTGCACAAGAAACCTAGTCACTAAGCTTCCGCATAAATAGAAAATTATCGCTAATTTTGCCCTCTAGTGCGTGGAAAAGTTTAGTCAAAGTCTTACAGTTGCACATTGAGTCATTTCACTTACCGCGTACGCATAGTCTCCATCTTTTTCTCTAGTCTGTCGAGGCCCTACGAGTAGCAGCGGATGCAAAATAGAACTGTTTGTTTGGTTCAGCTTGCCTTGAAGAAAATCTACAGAACCACAAAAAGGTAAATCATACTTTAGTTCGTGTTCACTCCCACATCGACCCAGCACTTAAAAAGCTTCTTTAGGAACTGATCCCTGACATTTTTACGTGTGGCCGTTGCGAATTTAGTTTTCACTCCTACTGAATCCAATGTAATTCGTCCGCTTCTTTGCTTGAGGTTTCATAGTCTATTGTAAGCTCCAAGGTAGTAAGTCTGTAGTCTGAATTTAAGTGGCCTCCTCTGCTTACTTCTAAGAGTAACAGACCAGAGGGGAAGGCGGAAATATAAGCTAAATAGGATAGGCGAAACGTGGAAAACTATTGCTTCGGTCTTCCTGGAATAACAAAAGCGATTCCGAATTTTCGCATCTGACGCCGGACTCTCGAAAGTTACCTACAACGGCTACGTAAGAAAGAACTCTTGTTTAGATACATCAGTGATTCAACATTTTCATTCACAACCGTTCAATATTGTTGAATTTTGCAAGTTAAGGGCGTTGAATGGTGTTGAATAAAGTTTGATAAAACATTCGTACAACAAAGATTTGTTGAAGACTGCTCAGGGATGATCGATGTTTTAATGTTCTTTGGATGGTGTACCAGTCTTCTATTAATTGTAATGAAAAACTAAGATTTTATTTCGTGGAATGTCAAGCCGCCTCCTCTGCTTACCTCCTACAGTAACAGACTAGAAGAGACAGCGCTAGTTTAGTTTAGGATCGGTGAAACGTGGAAAACTATGGCTTCGGTCTTTCTGGCATAACAAAAGCAATTTCGACTTTTAGTATCTGATGCCGGATTCTCGAAGTTACCCACAAACTGCTACTTAAGAAAGTACTCTTGTTAAAATACATCAGTGATCAAACATTTTCATTAGACACCGTTCAACATTGTTGAATTTTGCAAGTTAAGCGCGTTGAATAGTGTTGAACAAAGTTCCACTGTTATAAAACGCTCCTACAACAATGTTGTGTTCTAGAATGATCCCGGATGATCGATGTTTTAACGTCTTTTAGAACATGGTCACACCCACTCAGCCAATCAGTGTCCAGCATTTCGATGTTCTATATTCCATAAACTGTCTTAAATTATGTAAAGTGGCGGGGGCTTTGAAGCACAGGGAAATTGCGGGGTAAAATTACAGAGAATTTCTGCATTCATTAGTGGTTCTATATAGAGCATACTAATGAGGCATTGTTTTCCTTTGTTTGGAAGCCTCCTTAGTATGCTCTATATAGAGCATACTAATGACTAAGTAGAAACTACTAATGAATGCACAAATTCTCTGTGAATATTTACAACTAAATCGATAAAATCAACAACTTCAAAGGCTAGAAACACTCATTATTTTTTGTGTTTTAACAAAAAAATGCAATCGTACGGTATAATAGCATAGCAAAAAGCAAATCGAAAGAAAAACAATTATTTTACATGAAATACGAACTGTTCAGACCTTAATTGAAACAGAAGGACAGACTTGTTTCTCCGTGTTTGCCAGACTACGAGTGTTGTATTTGAACTTGACTTAATTTGGCCTCTTGGAGTTTCCTGCGGATTCCCCACTTGCTGGTGTCGGTGGTTGTAGCGCCTCGAAGACTGCTTTCACCAGTGTAAATCTAGAAAATCTTTGGCGGCGATCACTGCCTCGAGTTCCAAATTTCCGTGTATTGGCTCATGGCTGTTTACACACCAACTGCGATAAACCGCGCGGTGAAGCACTCTAAAACATTGCACCTCAAAGGCATGCGTACAATAGCGAAAATATCGTAAACAAAATAGCAACGTGATTTCAAGGTGAGAACTAAAAAATTAAAATGCAAAAATACAATCTGCACGCAAAAACGAAATTCTTCGTGGGTGCGACCATGTTCTAAGACGGTTAGACAATGAACGCTCGTGTCCTGTGGGATATAGCGTCCCTCGCAAGATAGAATGCCACGAGGCCACAGGCAGGTCAATCGGAGGTAGCTTCCACTAAAGAAGAATTAAATTCTTA
Organism: Siderastrea siderea; assembly: GCA_964030785.1. Taxonomy (NCBI): domain Eukaryota; kingdom Metazoa; phylum Cnidaria; class Anthozoa; order Scleractinia; family Rhizangiidae; genus Siderastrea; species Siderastrea siderea. Next base: position 17,852,737 of record OZ034976.1, on the reverse strand, counting down.
ATTAATTAATTAATTCTTAATTAAGAATTAATTCTTCTTTAGTGGAAGCTACCTCCGATTGAAAAAAGCCACAAAATGTCATTTAAACCAGCCAGGACGAACAGGGGAACATTGAGCTGAAGGTAGGCACGATTTATTTCAAGATATCTTATCTTATTTTATCACCAGTTAGTCTGTAATAAATCTCTGCAAACCTTAGGCTTAACGGGTTATATAAGCAGCGACGCTAACAAGCGATTGCGTAATTTAAGAGAGCGGTGCAAGATTAACCGGAAATTAATTAAACAGGAGACAATAAGCAGAAGTAAACAAGATTTATTTCGTGAAGTAAAGATTTATTTCGTGCTATTACATATATTTTCACCCTTTTCTATTTTTAAATGAACTCCACTTACAACGCGTCTGGGCTGCCTGTGCTTGGACACGATTCATTTATTTTTAAATTTTAATGCAAAAATTATATTCATCAAAACATAAAAGAAAAATCTGAAATACGTGAAGGTAAATAAGATTACACAAGTAGCCCTTTAAAGACCCGAAAACTAATTTAGGAAAACAGCAAACGACATATTTTGGCAAATTTCGTCGTTGGGTGCCGTCAATTCTTTACTGTGCTACAATCTTCGTTGTTCTCTTTGTGGTTTCGTGTCATGACATCGTATCGAAATGGCTAATTAATCGAGCGTGGCAAGAATTTTAATGGTTCATGTTGTTGTTGGCAGTGGCAAGTAATAAACACCTGTGAAAGAGTTTGTAAGTTTGGCTTTATCTGTTGTTTGCTGTTTGTCGTTTTTGGAGGGGGGTAAAGGGGGTTTCCCGTGAAACGTGATCGGGTGTTTTTATTTGCCGTGACTAGTGATTGTAAAAATTTAAAAGCCTTGAACTGTGAACGTCATGCCTGTCGTGATACGTGAAACAAATAAATAATTTTCCAATATCCGTGATAATTGACAAGTAAACGTCCTTTTTTTCGTGAAAGATTACTTACGTAGACTTACGAAGACCTACGAAGTGTACGAAGCAAAGCGGAGCTCTCCGGGAGTTCTCTTATCGCGACAATCGTGTCTTTAAAAAGATCTTACGTGACAACTGACCTTGGGGGCTGCATATGACCTGTTGCGTAAAGGGAATTCTCCGTTTCGTAACCCCGCGTAATTCAGGTAATTACAGTTCAACGACCTAAAATGAGCGCTGGTGATGAGGATGTTCGTATTCTGGAAAGTGTTGTCTACTTTGTCGACCCTAAATCCCCTGGTTCTCTAGGTTTTCTTGGCGGAAAGGAAAGAATAAGGATTCCCCTAAAAAAGGAATACCATTCACTGGACACCTTCAGACGACATATTGTCGAGCATGCTAGCCTCAAGGCCGAAGCTGAAAAGCGTGGAATAGGGTCGTCGATTGAGTTAAAACTGTGCCAAGTGGTTAAAACTACAGAAGGTAGTAGTATCCGTCAGTATTGGTCATCATTAGTTTACCTTCACCTATGTTCACCTGACTTCTGTTACTCCTCTGTACTAACTGTGTGGGAGGCTCAAAAAGCAGAACATCGACTCCCGGTATTAAACATCATTAAAGTGGCAATTCTGCAGACAGCATTCTTAACAAGTCCAACCATGCACTGTCCTTTTGCTTCGTAAATTTCCGTGAAACGTGGACATGGAATTTTAATCATCGTGATACGTTGTTTCTACTTTTTAATGTCCGTGAAACGTGCGTAGGACCCCCCCCCCCCCCCCTTACCCCCTCTTTTTGGGTTGACTTCTACGTGCACTACGCCGGAGTATACAACGCAGTGGAGTTTCTTCAAGGACAAAAACCAGACTGTTCCTTAATTCTACTCAAAAAATTTTTCAGTAAAAAAGGGGAAAAATCCAAACAGGTAAAAGTCTAGATTACACCAGCATTCCTTTAAAAACCAGAAAATAAATTTAGGAAAACAGGAAACGGCATATTTTGCTCAAATTGTGTTGTTGGGTGCCCCTATTCCTTATTTGCATTAAATACTTTCGTAGTTCTCTTTGTGGCTTCTTATGATGACATCTTATTGAAATAGCCATCTAAAATGATCAATTATGATGGATTTATTTTGTTGTTTCCAGTGGCAAGTAATCATCTGTGAAAGAGGGTCTCCAATCAACGTCCGTTTGCAAAGAACGTCCATGACTGTCAGTCAATATGACGCGTAAGTTTGTCTTCATCTGTTATCTGGTGTTTGTCGTCGTTGGGTTGTCTTACGTGCACTACGAGTCTGCAACGCATTGGATCATCAAGGACAAAAACAAGACTGCTGCACATCAATCTCCAAGGCTCTTCAAAGTCCCCGCCAACAATGAGACTATTAGGATGAAAAGAATACAAGGTAAAAGTTTCAATTGGCTCTTCCATGTTTTATGACCAATGTTTCTTCCCTTTGAACTTCCGTTTGCTAAGCAAGTTTCAGCTCACTTTTTGGTTCTTGTGTTCGCATCAAGCGAGGAGGCCACATTTGAACCACAGGGGCCACCGGAGTTAGAGTTTAACCCGGTTTCAAAAAGTAACTGGAGTGTTATTATTCCTTTCTAAATATGGGTAGACTGCCTCCCCCTTGTGGATATCTAATTATACACTTGGATAGAGAAAGTCAATGTCGAGCAAAATTTTTAAGGTGGTTCCATCAGGTAGTTTTTCATGTGCTGTCACTAAAATCCTAAATTTTCAAGTATGACAAAAATGAAGAAAAATGTCGCCTCAGTACTTCTGAAGACAATCAAATGAAAAAAATGTCACCTCAATACTTCGCAATACTTCTGAAGACAATCTGGGAATATTACTTTTATTATTAACACGGACCTGTAGAGCACCGTCTTTTAGTTCTTTGGACGTTTCATCATAGTAGGTTGTCCGAGTTTTTGTGAACAGACTTTAAATGTACAGGATGCTATCAATGAACGTTAGAGGGCTAAACAATTCCAGAAAGTGTAGACAAGTTTTTCGCTGGCTGCTTCAACAACAAAATGGTTTTATGTTTCTTGCAAGAAACATACTCCTTACCGAAAGCTATTAAAAGATGGGAAACAGAATGGGGAAGCGAAATCGTTTCTGGCCACGGCTCTTCTCTTAGTAGAGGAGTGACGATTCTATTTAAACCACGTCTTGAGGATAACTTCGAACAAATCACTACGTAAGGAAAAGTATGGCAGGTGTATTGCAGCTGAGACGGTGGTTGACGGTACCAAACGATCCATTTCAACAAGTTGTATTCCTCAGGGAAATCTCCAGCACATTTCTGAGAAAATACGCTAATGAGAGGCTTGTTCTAGGAGGTGACCTCAACTGCGTGATTAGCACCTTAGACAAAAGAGGAGGTAGACCCATCAATATAAACAGAAAGGAGTCTTTTATTGAGCTACAAGCTTCGATTAGAATACTTGACAGCCTCCTCGATTCTTGGCGCTTCAAAACTCCTGATTTAGTTTACTTTATATGGACTAACTTAACAGTGTAGACTCTTCGTCTCAAAGCAGTCAATCAAGCTTATTCGGGAGTGTAAAATACTCCCAAACGTCCATTCTAATCACTCAGCGGTCGCCCTATCTATGGGTTTCCAGGAAAGCGACACCTCCTCGCGGCCCACTAAGGCGAAGGCTATCCCGGGAATAGCTGTATTCTTAGACTTCAAGAAAGCTTTCGACGTTATTGAATGGAGCTTTATCAAAAGAAAGCCTCGAAATCTTCAATTTTGGCCCAAGCTTTCGGCAGTTGTCTTATGAATAACGGCAATGAATCGAAACACTTCCTTCTAGAACGTGGTGTGCGACCAGGTTGCCCACTTTCTGGCATTCTGTTCATTATAACGATAGATCTAGAGCTTCTTTCTCAAAGTATTAGACGCTCAAATAAGATCAAAAGTATTATAATACAGGAGAACCAAGAAGTTAAGTTTTCGCAATATGCAGACGGCACAACCACCCTTCTTGCCATTGTCCAGTCAGTTTTTAGTCTTTTAGACTTACTTTCTCTTTTTGAAAAGTGCTCTTGCCTTAAAATAAACCCGGCAAAATCTGAAATGTTATGGCTCGGTTCTTGGCGCCAAAGAAAAGACAGAATTCTTAACCTTAATATTCAAACGAGTAGCGTTAACCAGTTTATGCACCTCACTTACGACCGCACGGGCTCCGATTGGAATTTTTTTTTTGTGAAACTAGAATCATTAAGGAAAACAAAAGACATGTGGTCTCAAAGAGACATTCCATTTATGGTAGAATAAATATCGTTCACCCTATTCAGACCGAGCTTTTTCGACCTTCTGTGACCAGGGGGGGGCCGGCTTCAGAAGCCCCCCTCCCCCATGTAACTTTAAAACCGCTTAGGTTATGGCCACCAACTTTGCACAGGATAGTGTACAAGCTAATTCTAATGACTACAGATACCGACTGTTACGTGTTGTGACGTCATTATGACGTCATTTCTATGATTTTATAGCCTAAAAATGTATTTAATCAATATTTCCATCAGTTTCGAATGCTTATTCACAAAACTTTAACAACAGCATGTCGGAAAACCTTCCAATGTCTCTAAAGAGTTTTATCTTTACTAGTAACGGTAATGACGTCGTATTGAAATAACCAACTGAAACTACCAACAATACATGTCATAAACAAATGATAAGACTTCTGAAAAAATTTTCACAGATCGATGCTTGCACAAACGCTAACGAGTTAAGACATTTTGTCACCGCAGTAACGACATGTGACGACATAGCCACGTCATAAACGTAGACTCAATGTTTCACTTAGAAGCTCTAAAGCAATAAATTTACTGAACATTGTACCTGAAAGAGTAAAAATTCTTTTGTTGGGTATAAAGGGCATCTATAATATATTTTGGTGTCCATTTTGGTGTCGGCCATCTTGGATCTGTCATCTTGGATCCGCCATCTTGAATTTCTTTAAATTCATCTCATTTCATAAACAAGAAAATGGAACCAGTTGATTATAAAAAGTTTGTGTAGTTAATTAAAAATGTCATACACTTGAAATTTATGGCGAATAGTGGATTTGAAGCGAGAAATCATCTTTTTTACCCGTGAAGTCCGCCATCTTGAATTTTCACGTTTTAAGAACGGCGCCTCCTTTTGTTACTGCGCATACGTTCTGCGCATCTCGGGATATTTGGGTTTCTTAAGGAATGTGCCCCCTAATACAACAATATTTTTGCGCGGTTTATGACTACGTGGAAAAAGCAGACCTTAGCAAGGGTTATCAGAATCCAAAAAGAAAATTGGGGGTAACCACGCATTTTGCAAAGATAATTGAGCTTAAATTTGGAAAGAAATTGCCATACATTCTTTGTATTTCAACGCTTTTTTAGAATTATTGTTGCTTAATTATCTCTGGAAAATGCGCTGTTACCCACATTTTTCTTTTTGGATTCCAATAACCCTTGCTAAGATCTACTTTTTCCCCAAAGTCAAAACCTTTCAAAAATACATCTGTACTAGTAGGCACCGTCCTTAAGAGCCATTTTCTGAGAATATCGAGAATCGAAAGACACTCACGAAAAATCGAAATTTTTTTTTTATTTTGCCAAAACATCCCTTTGGGTAAGCTAGATTAAGAAAAAAATAACCCAAAGTTCCAGCGAGTTATTTAACGGACGAAAATTTAAAAAGTGCGAAAAATGCATAAAATGGCGGTTTTCGGGTCTCTAAACCTAATTCTCACTGAACTTTTGGAAGCCGGTGAGAGCGTAAAAAAGATTCTTTTAAAAGGAAACAAACCATGAACATTATTTAACCTTTGTACTTTAAAACTGTGTGATACATTTGCCAATGTTTGTTTTCGAACATTTTCAGGCGGCGTTCTTATCGAGCCGCTCTTAACCTCGTTTATCACAAAGTAAAATGAAGGCTAACTTCGGCCGCCTAATTGGCATCTGGTATGTACCATTCAGTGATTAAGACTACACAGAAAGAACGCTCTGTCATTGTACTTTTAACCAGGAAAGCAACAGCTTTGGGAATTGAATACTTCCCCGTCAGTAAAGTTTTACTGTTTAGTGACCTAAGCGGGTAGAATTATATGCAAATTACAGACTTAATTCCTGGAATACAGCTAACAATTACAAAGCTCGTTTAAGATAGGCTCACCATAAGTTACACATGCACGCACTATGTTTTTCCTGATCTTTAAAAGAAGGTTCTGCTTTCTTGAGCCGTCCTGAGTTTTATTGTGTTAAAACAAAGCCGATTTTTAACGGCATTTTGAACAACACTATCCACTCATTCAGCTTAACCAAGATAACATCGAAAACACTGTGATACGACGTATTATGCCTCCTACCTTGCCAACCGAAAAAGCAACAATACAATAGAAAAACATTCCAAACTGTAAACAAACAAATTTTCAGTTTTCTGATTGAGCGAAGATATTGTAAACTCATCCCGTAGAGGAATAACCGGAAAGACAGATGATCGCTGCACTGACCCGCACGTGTCACACCACACTGAGAGAGTCACGCATTCGATCGCGCTTTCCGTCATGTGATTTGAGATGTAAATGCAGGAATAAAAACTTGGTGGAAAATTCAAAGGAAAAAAAAGTTGCAACAGACAGCTAGTACTTTGTTGGATATAAATACAGAATATAAGCGCGGTAATTTCGCAATGTACGTGCTGTTGTAATTTTACTACTAATTTAATTACAGCTCGTGAAATAAAATAAATATTGCAGTAAGTTACGATAAGAGGGTGGTAGTACTGATATAAGGCGTCGTGTAGTTCAGCTCTTCTGGAGAGGGTTACTGCCAGTGGATTAAGCAGTGATTACCCAGGCCACGTTGAAGTATTTTCCTTAACAAAAATGCACAAAAGACATCTCGCGGAATCTAAGTGCAGATAAAGCGGTTTGACAGTGAATTCAAGTTGCTGTTAGCCCGAGCAGGTTACGTTATTTCTTTTAGTTCTGGAATTACTGTGTTCCATAATTTTGGCCACAGATACTTCATAGCACTCGGCGTCCCTCTACTTCCGAGCCCTCCGGTGGGGGATCGGGGGGTGGGGGAAGGAAGGGGGACTTTTGACCAATGTTTAGGTGTAGGGGTGACGCTTCGAGTTTGACACCCTGACCCTGTTTAGGACAGAAGAACGAAATGGAATGTCTATCGTACTGACCACACCTGGTTGGGGAAGACACGCATAAGATTATATACCATGTTTTTTTTTTCAGTAGAAGAGTCCCACCTCTCACTGACAATAAAAAGCAAAGATAAATTTACTTTGAACTCTAAGCTTCCAAGCTCATGAAGCAAAAACCAAAAAAGTGCAAGCTAAAATGGCAAAGCGAGAAAAGGTATCATGTGGGCGAGTTCTCGCATGGGCCCGCGTAGTTTCCGCTTCTCGCTCGCTCGAAGTGCTTTCGGCGTCTGAAATCACATCGTGCTAGCGTCGATAAATACTGTGCTACAGTTGAGCGAGTTAAGGCTAAGCACTGCACACCCCACCCCCGAAAGGAAGGGTTACTCCCTTATGGGGACCTTACTGGGGCGTGCAACTGGACAGGGGTGCGGTTTTTTCGTCTCTGTCCCTAAACATGGTATATAATTTTTATGCACGTCTATGATCAGTACGATCGACATTCCATTTCCTTTTTTTTTGTCCTGAACAAGGTCAGGGTGTCAAACCCGCATTGTCATCCCTAAGACCAAACATTGGTCAAAGTCCCCCTTCCTCCCCTACCCCCCCCCCTCCCTTCCGCTGCCAGAGGGTACGGGAGAAGCGACTTTTAAAGTCCTGATCTGCAGAACCTACATTAAGGGACGCCGAGTGCTATGAAGTATCTGTGGCCAAAGTTATGGAACACAGTAATTCCAGAACAAAAAGCAATAACATTACCTGCTCGGGCTAACAACAACTTGAATTCACTGTCAACCTCTTTACATGCACTTTGATGACGCCAGATGTCTAGTGCATTCTTTTAGGGAAACAGCTTCAACGTGGCCTGGCTAATCACAGCTTAATCCAAAGGCTGTAATCCGCCTCCAGAGGAGCGGAAAAACTACCACGACGCCTTATATCAGTACTAAAACACTTTGAACATAACTTACTGCAATATTCACTTTATTTCATGAGCTGTAATTAAATTAATAGTAAAATGTAATACAACCGCACGTCGTTGCGAAATAACCGCGCATTGTAGGAAGAGTCGTGACTGTAAAACTCTTTGTGGAGCTTATGCTAACATGTAATCCAACAAAGTACTGGCTATCTGTTACAACTTTTTTTTCCTTTTAATTTTCCACCAAGTTTTTACTCCTGTATTTATATGTCAAATCGCATGACGGAAAGCGCAATCGAATGCGTGACTCTCTCGGTGTGGTGTGACACGTGCGGGTCAGTGCAGCGGCCATCTGTCTTTCCGGTTATTCCTCTACGGGATGAGTTTGCAATATCTTCGCTCAATCAGAAAACTGAAAATTCGTTTAAAGATCAGGAAAAACGTAGTGAGTGCATGTGTAACTTATGGTGAACCTATCTTAAACGAGTTTTGTAATTGTTTGCGGTATTCCAGGAATTAAGCTTAATTCCAGGAATTAAGCTTTCTTTCTGTGTAGTCTTAATCATTGAGTGATACATACCAGATGCCACTTTAGGCGGCCGAAGTTAGCCTTCATTTTATGCGCTGATCAATTCGAAAGTTCAACATCCCCCCCGGGCAACCCCCGGGCATTTGAACTTTTGAAGATTGGCTTGTTCAAATTCTCTCCCCTCGGGGCAAAAAAGCCGTTCAAATGCCCCACCAATTAGTACTGAACTACCTCTCCTCAGAGAGAAACTTCGTCTTCAATCAAACACTTTACACTCTTTTCAGAGAGAGATATGCCGTAATGACACCTTCAAACTTCTTTTAAAGACCCTTTTGAAAGAGTCATCCACTAACAAAGGCGAAATTCTACCTTGTAAATCCGTCAAGCCCTGCAAAAACCGAAAAAAACTCACGGGCGTATTACGTCAGAACAAGAGATAAAAAATCCGGTTCAAATTCCCCACCCTTCCAAAGCAACGTTCAAATTCCCCCCTCCCCGGGCACGATGCACAGTCAAATGACCGGGGTATGCCCGAGGGGGGATGTTGAAGTTTCGAATTGATCGGCGCATTACTTTGTGATAAACGAGGTTAAGAGCGGCTCGATAAGAACGCCGCCTGAAAATGTTCGAAACCCAACATTGGCAAATTTATTACACAGTTTTAAAGTACAAAGGTTAAATAATGTTCATGGTTTATTTCCTTTTAAAAGAATTTTTTTTACGCTCTCGCCGGCTTCCTAAAGTTGAGTGAGAATTTGACCCTAAAACCGCCATTTTAAACATTTTTCGAACTTTTAAATTAAAATTTTCGATTGTTAAATAACTCGCTGGAACGTTGTATTATTTTCCTTGAGCTTACCCAAAGGGATGTTTTGGCAAAATAAAAAATTAAAGAAATCGATTTTTCGTGAGTGTCTTTCGATTCTCGATATTCTCAGAAAATAGCTCTGTCAGCTCACGTTTTCCTCAAATTAGCGCTTAATTCCTTTTTTTAGTGAGCGGTTATTCCTAAATGATAAATTGTTGCTACAATTAATATAAAATTACAAATTCGATAAGAAAACATTAAAATAGTAGCAATTAAAGGGAGAATCGTCATTTTTTTAAAAAAAACTTGGCTGTCACAAAGCGGTTCCCATGGCCACGTCAAGTTTGTTGGACACAAGACACTCATTCCAAAATGTTTCGAGTTAAATTTTAGGAAAAGTGAGAAAATTTAGTGGTAATAGCATAAACGGTTACGAAATTACACAACTTCAAAGTTGAGGTGGGCCTCAAAAAGCCCCCCCCCCCCCCCCCAGTCTAACTTGGGTTAAAACACCAGCACTATCAAAATTCGTATTTATCTGCAGCGTTATGGAAACACCGAAAAAATTCACTGAAGAGGTAGATAAGACCATTTTTGACTTTATATCGAATCATAACCCGCGAAGATAATTAACACAACCGTTATAAAGAAGAAGACAGCTGGTGGTTTAGCCATGAAAGACTTTTCTCTTTTCGACAAAACTTTTAAAGTATGTTCAAGCACGAATGCCGCATGGAAATTAATCCCAAAAATATTTCTAAACAGTTTAGGCGGCACTGACCGAGCTATTTAAAGTAAGGCCCTGGAACTCGATGACTGTCTTCCTGAACTCTCCAAACAAATTATTTATTTTTGGCAAGACGTCGCTGTAACTGCACCCAAAGGCAAAAACGAGGTTCTCAAGCAGACAATCTGGAATAGTGAATTTATCACAGTGAAAGAAAATGATATTTTATCCTCGTTGGTTTCATGCAGGAATAAAAGAAATCTCGGACCTTATGGATGACTGCCACTGGGGCGTTTTACCTTTTAATTCCTTCTCCAACAAATACCGACTAAAATGTAGCTTTTAATAATCATGGCCTTCTTTCAAGGAAATTTTTAAAACACTTCTACGCCCCCAACCCCAATTGGAACGCTGACGTGCAGGATACTTTACGATAAATTGCTTGCCCTTGAAGAACTGCCTCCACCCACCTCTGAGAAAAGACTTACAACATGTGGAGTCGAGGAAAAATACCTAAACAAGATTTACCTTTTACCTTTTAAGGTCACAAAAGAAATCAAATTATCAAGGTTCAAATATAAGAGTATTCATTATATCTTGCCCACTAACAGTTTATCACACAAAATGAAGAAAGTTGCCTCTCCATACCGCTCTTTCTGCCCGTCAGACAGTCAAACTATATGGCACTGTTTATCAACTGCTCCCAAGCTACCGGTTTTTTTAAATTGAATTCCAAGACTGGTATTCAATCCTATGTAATACGAATCTACTTGTATTTGAATTGGAATTTATGTTCGGAATCATTCGCTTTCCTTCGGCATGTTTATCCCTCAACCATTAAGTATTTTCTGTATGTCAATGCACTGAATTCTAGCAAATACCATTTTTATTTCGGGTTTCGTGTTACTTGTACAAGATAAAATCGACTAAGAAAAGTACTAACATCGGTTGTCCAAAGCCAATTTGTCCAAAGGTTTGTCCAAAGGTTGTGCAAGGTCACTGGATTCAATAATATCCTGTTGGACTGAAGATGGACGAAGGCTGATGCTTTTACCGTGTTTTTTTGGGAGAAGTGTAGGCTATTGCAATGCCTCCATGACGCTTACATTTGGAGGTCTTAGGGGACCCTGTAAAAAATGGTGGCACAACCGATTGTTGTACGCAACAATTTTCAAGAGGGTTTTGCACATTATGCGGATCAAAGTACGCCATTTAAGAGGTAAAAACAAATGGAAAACCTCGATTCAACTGGACTGGAGAGTAAAGGGCTCAAAGCTGCTCAAAGGAACGAATTAATTTTTCCAAGACTGAATATAGCATCTTCCTCAAAGAGAAGGCTCCCCAATTGTTGGCAACTGAAAAATGAGGCATATATTTGGGGCCTTTGAGTTCCTAAGGCTTTTTGTAGCCTTTATTCTGGATAAAACTGGAAATACGTATAGCAATGAGTTTATTTCTTATGAACGCGTTATTGAAACATCTGTCACTGCGCTCGCACAGAATGTGCCAATTCATGCATTTGTAATCTAGCTAACATAAAGAGGGGAAAAACACTGACCAGTGAAAAAAAACTTAGTCTTCAATAAAAATCATAAAATGCATAATCCACAGGTTTTCGTGCTCTGTTTATTTCTTGTACTGACTTTGTTGGCCACCACGTTGGTGCCATAAAGAGGGACACTAATATGATCAGGACGTATATTAAGTGTTGTAATTTTCTGAAAATTATTTTCACAATAAACTTGTTCTGGAGAGTCGGAGTACTTAAAGAGCCAGAAAATGTTTCCATTTGTTTCTGTTTTTCTATCGTTGAAGCGATTTGTTTCTGAATCGTGACCATGTAAGCGAATTCATTTTATCATTAATGAAAACCCAATCTCGTTCCCAGAGTCCGCGTTACCCTAGACCAGCGGTCGGGAACGAGGGACTCTGGGATAAAGCGTTCCGGATCGCATTTTCATTGGCTGAAATCTGAGCATGAGCAGTTAGACCGGAAGTGAAAGTAGCTGTAATTCGTCCCCAGATTCCCAGATTTGGCCTCCGTTCCTAGAGCCCGTGTTACCTTTTCCAGCGGAGTCTTGAGACCAAAATGGCGGAAAAAACACCAATGAAAGAGTGAAAGCTTTGCCTGGAGGTGTAGAACTACAGTACGTTTGAAGATGTTGTAATTCCGGCCCTATAAGACATGCGATAGATTTGTTTGGGGAAAAATCTAAGAACGCAAACCTTTTAAATGTTCTGGAAAAGTTGACTGGATTAGTTGTTGTGTATGGTGACGGACTTCCGAGAAATGAAAGTTGCAGCAGCTGTTGTAATCGTGCAAAACACTTTTCTGAATCTGGGAACGAGTCCCTTGAGGCTGTAGAGAGGGAAAAAGCCAGTGAGAGGCCGAAGACAGAAGAACAATGACAATCGAAGAGAGGTAAACATGATGCTATCGAACTAATATTATTAACACCTCCCCAGCCATCACAGATTTATCCTTTGAGGCTGGAAGTCCTCAGTGATATAAATAATGCTTTCACAATTTAAAAAAATAGCTTGTTCTGTTTGCATAATTTTCAAATTCATTTTTTTATACATTCCAAACTGTCCCTTTTCTTATACTTCAAACATATAAAATACACTTACAACTTCAAAGTAACATTAATATAAAATTTATAACACTGTTTATTGCTGATTTTACTTTCGAAGTAAAACAGAACATTATTTTTTGCCAACAACTGAACGTTAATTTTCATTATCTTTTTCCATAGGACAGGATGTATTCCTGGTCCAAAGACAATCTGAAGGACAAAGAGGTTATGATGTAGTTGGTGTTGGAAAGGTGTTAGATTCTATCACATCCCATTCACCAGATCTTATTCCTGTTTTTGTTGCTTTAATGTTGAACCTAATAAAGCAGCTGAATTATTCTCTATTGGTCAAGTTAGTCTTGTGGCCAAGAACACTAGTAGCAGTCTATGGGAAGAGAATCACTGAAGCACCACCACCTGTAGAGCCCCCATCCCCTGTCTCTGCTATTCCTACTAGTTCAAAAGAAAACCGGCGAATGAACTATGTACTTCAGGTCATGTAGCTGAGACTGCTTCTGATGCAGTTGAATGACACAGAGACAGAAGGTGATGGGGAAAAAAGTCTAAGGAACTGGAAACTTCTCATGTTTTATTTTAGGGCACTGCCTAGGGGCATGAAATATGCCTTTGAGGCTATGCATTTTATAACATTTGTCATAGGTCCTTTACAGTGAACACATGGCACATCATATTCTTCATGGTCAGTTTGTGAACCCAAAGGTGGGGAGGGCAACTATTTGTGTGGTGCCAATGACCTTTAAATGGAACATGGTCAAGAATGATAAGGGTGTTCTGAAAGCAAAAGCAATATGTGGGAACAAAACTCTCACAGCAGTTCAAAGATCCACTTCTTCTAGTTAACTGCTAAACGAAACATCAAAGCAGTATGACAGGGAAAGCAACATTTCCCCAAGTCAGCAAACCATACTTATGCATGTACATCTGATGATATCACAGAAATGATTGAACTTATCAGCAGTCAAAAGCCCTTCGAACGTCAGCCAGGAAAGGGTCTTCAAAGCTTCCCTTCCATTTCTAAGAGCCCTTTAGATCAGCTGGACATATTCGCTTTGCACTCCTATTTAACTAAAAACAAGAAATGACTAGAGAGCTAATCCACACAGCTGCAATGACTCTGGATGTGATGATGCTCATGAAAGTGATGGGGAGGAAGACGAAGAGATCATTTCTCTAGATGAAGGATTTGTTTAATCTCAGAAAACATAAACATTAATATACATTCCCTAGGGCATCAGCTTTCTTCACTACTTCACTATGTTACATCAATATTGGTATTACTTTAAATTTGTCAACTGAATACAATTTATATTTTCAGTCCCACAAAATGAGGAATTTCACTTGCATAGTGGATCACATATTGCTGATACAGTGTACATGAGTACTTTCCACTCTAACTTACAGTGTAATAGGCACTTCACACCAATGAGGCAATTTTTGTGGTGGAGGGGGTGGGGGTGCAATTAAGCCCTACTAAACATTCAAAAGGTCCCAATAACAACATGGAATCCCAGATGACTCAAACTACAGTTATTTGCTTATTAGTTACCCCTGTTCCATAAAATTCTCACTGAAATATTACTGTTATTTTTGTTTCCCCTGATGGTTCACATTATGGAGATTCTACTACACATGTCTTCTTGGGAAGGTGTTTCTGAATAATACTGAAAAAATCTGCAGCCATATCTTTACTGTACACTTGTATGATGGATTCCTTCTTTTGTACAGAGATAAGGTATGGCAAGTGTTCAAGGACCAAAGAAATCATTTCAATCGGAAACCCACTGGACAGGGCCACATTGCGCACAGTGCTTCTCCCAATATCTTTTTGGAGTTGAAATCTATATTTCTCCATGTCTTGTTTGATTTTAAGTTTGGCCTCAGAAGTAAATAATTGGGAGTTACCCTCATTCTGTTCAGTGAGGGTCATCTCAGACTCATCTTGAACACTGAGTGCCTCAACCTGTTCAGCTGCATGCACAAGCATACAGTTTTCACACTGACAGTGTAGCCTGTAGATCTTGAGGTTGATTGTCTGGAACCTTGTGGTCAAAATGATTTAAAATAATTTTTCTTTTACATTCCTTGGACTGGACATAGGACCGCATGGCTTCTGGTATGTTTTTTACAGGCTTTTGGAATGTCATAAGAATAATAAGTGTCAGCCCTAGCTGCAAGGCCATTTCTACCAGCCCTCCCAACCTCGTGTATCTTACCCCAGTGTAAACAATTCTGTGAATGTCATTGCAGTCAATCCCAATTGCAAATGCCACAGTCACGAACAACACACGGTGGCTTGATTTCCCATTTACTAGTTCATCTACTATTCTCCTTCTCTCATGCTTGGAATATTGGGCATGATACATGGTAAAAAGTCTGTTCTTTGCTGAAGGCTCTGCTGAAGGGTGGTATTGGTCTTTGCCCATTTCATTGGAAAATACAGGAAACAGCCTGAAATTGTTTCTAGATTTCCATAAATAAGAGTGAGGGGCGTTTCCAGCCTCTTTGATTTGAGTTCTGCAACAATTGGCTGCAAAATTCTATCCAATTTGTCATCGCCCCTATCAGGACGCACATGGGAGGCGTAAGTCCTGTTTGGACTACACTCAACTGTTACTGGGCTGGACAGTCTTAAGGCAGTGACAATGCCACTTTTTGTAGCTGCTGTTGCTGTGCCTGTAAGTGCCAGTAGTGACACTCAGATGGGAACAAATTCGTTAACAGGCTTATTCTTCCATATGCTGGACGAAATGTGGCCCTTAACAAAAAACAGAAAAGAAGGTATAAATATAAATTTGTGTCCCACGTGATGTTTAATTTGTAATTATGTAATGACTGAAGTACACCATCCCATAAAATGGTTCATTTCTCATCCATCTTTCTCTTTTCATGGGTTGCTCTTTATTTTATCTCTGAAAACATGAGTTGCATGGATGAGAACCTCTCTCTGGGTATTTACGCTTTCTGATTGCTTTCATGTCACAAGCTAGTTATTAACCGGTTTGAATGATAAAAAATGTAGACAGACAGACAGTCAGACAGACAGACTTTATTTATGCACGATAAAGTAAAAGCTGTACAGTGTGGGGTCATATGAAAGATTTTAAAAATACAATAAATGCCTGACTAAAAAAACTATTGCAAGTTATTAGCCAGTGAGGTACACTGCAGCAAGTTTGTGGTAACAGTCCTTGGATATAAATTACAATGGTTTGATATTTTCTAGCTAGCAGGGAACTAGACTGCGAGTAGTCTCTAATTTTGGCGATGGCGATTGTGGGGCGGGCAAAATACACACGCGCGCGCGCGAAATTTCGAGGAGACGCGACGCGAAGGGAGCAATCACAATCGCCAAAATTAGAGACTACTCGCAGTCTAGCAGGGAACCAATTAGATATATTCAAGGTTGTCTATTTATCAAACAACATGACTTTTTAACGGTTTTGATTCAAAATAATAACGCATTCAGTAGGAAATTGGTCTATTCTGATCCGATGGTTTTAATATAAGTAATAAAAACTATTAGCATTTGCAGTGAACATAATCTTTTAAAAATGTACATTGTACACATGCACACTCAGTCACTTCAAGTTTGAAAACAAAGCAACACGACTAGAAGAAAAGATATATTATATAAATACCATTCAAGAACCAAATAAGCCTCGTCCACAACAATGGCTTGCACCCTTTCGCATTAAGCATTTTGGCAACATTCTTGTTGTCCACGAATCGAATACTTCAGGGTGTCCAAACATCAAACAACATTTCTTGATATCTTCCGGGATGGTGACTTTTCCTTCCCCTTCTCCTTCTCCCACACTTTGTAAGACACACACATTCAACACTCCTTCCAGTTTTTGCACCTGGTCTCTCATAAACGCGCTCAAAGGCGAAACTACGATAACAACAGAATCTTGCCCCACAGCAGCTTCGAATGTAATCGAACATCGAGGGTAAAATCGGATAAGCGATTTTCCGAAACCTGACGGCAATGCCACCAGCACACCTTTTTTCTACACATATAGCTCTTTAATAAGGCATCGTACTGCTCTTTCATTAACACTTTTATCCCTAATTTTTCCATGGAAAACTCAATTGCCTCGTGGAATAGTGACTGCATTTGATAAAACCGGATGTGCGAATACCTGACGCCTGCGCAGTTGGACCGATCACAGGATTCTTGTTTTCCGGTAAACGCTTTATCCCAGAGTCCCTCGTTCCCGACCGCTGGTCTAGGGTAACGCGGACTCTGGGAACGAGATTGATGAAAACCAAGAATTGATTTGCATTGCGCATCCTTGCTGCGCATAGCTTCTTGCGTCATTAGCGAGGTCACGCGCACGTGCACGGCAGAACGGGTACGTTTCCTTCAGGGACACCCAACAAGAACATTTTAGCAAAATACATGAATTATCATTTTCTCCTTTCTTAGATTGTTTTAGAGCTTTTCAAAAGCATATTTGTGTAAACTAATACAGGTTGATCTGTTCGGCGTTTTTAGCTGAAAATTTAGTTTGCGGAAATTCTTAGGAAACAGAATCCTATCCACCGAATTTCCGACCTCCTGATGGCTCTCCGAAAATGCTAGCTGACCTTATTCTATACTCTAGACGGCACATTTATCCTTCCAAAAACAACAGGAATTATTAAGTCCTCTTAATTGTTACGAAAGTCAGAGGTGATGTTTCGCCAAAGAAATTTCTAGGTTTCACTGCAATTAAATCAGAATATTTCAGGCGATGTTTTCCTTCCGAACAGACATTCCTCGAAACGAACCGCTGGATGCCTCTGTTCCTTTGCTGCTGATCTGTACAGAGAAACAAATGATCGTTTTCTCCCTAGGCATGTTCATCTTTCTTATTCTCGCACAATTTTAATTCAGAAATCATTATCATAATAATAACAGTGCATTTATATAGCGCACACATCCACTACTTGCTCGAGGCGCTTCACAAAACTAAGAAAGCAAATTAAAACTAATATACTAAAGAATTACTCTTAATAAATTTATCACTTAAACTCAAATAGGTCACTGATTAAACAAGGCTCCTCCCACCTTATGGACAAATTTAGTAAGAAAAAGAGAAAATGCTTGTTTTCATTCATTCAACTACATGTATTGACGAATGAAACCGCTGAAGCTGTGAATATGCAGGCAAACAATTTAGTGATTCATTACAAGCTACATGTAACCAACCAAAGGTGTCAATTGTTTTTCCTCAGTAACAAGTTTAGAGTCACTTGGATTAGGTCTGATAAATTTAATAAGTCGAAACCATGTGACCATGAAACTCTGGTCGCGGCTGCTGCTTTTTCCTCGGTTACAAGTCAAGAGTCTTTTGGATTAGGTCTGGTAAATTTAATAAAGTTGAAACCATGCGAGCATGAAATTTCGGTCCTGTTCATTTATGTGGGAAACTGTTTTAGTGGTTGATAACAAACTAAGAGTCTAATACCAAGAAAAAGCCTGGAATGTTTTCCCCAATTACAGGAGGCCACAATATGAAATTCTGGTATGGTAAACATCTGTTGCTCCCAGACTTCCCACTCCCCAATTCATTTAATACCAAACTTGTACCTGAATAAAATCTTAAGTGTTCCAAGTAGATGTATTTCACAATACGTCCACCTTCAGTGCTATATGTACTGTATTTATTGAAATGAAATTGTTGTTGCTATTGTTAAACATTCCAAATGTAATAAAACAGCAAACTCCAGAAATAACAGCAACAACAGGTAAAATTATTTTAAATGTCTTTATTTTGGTAGCAGTAATCTGCATTTTTATAAGCAAACATAAGTTTAAACTGTCAATGAATGTAATGACTTAATAGTAGAAGCTGCTTCATTTTGCCCAGTCTTTTCATTTCTATCAGACAACACATTTTCACTACATAATAAAAAAATTGGGGAGTTAATTTTATGTTGGGATTATTTTATTTCACTCAGTAAAGTATTCATGCAGAGTTCAATGTCTCTGGAATAATGTTTTTTTTTTAAGTCTGCATGTTCAGATCCGAATCGGATGCAAGATGCGCAATGTTGACAAATGTACATGTACTAAGGCTTTCTGACGTCACGTACCTGACTTTGATACATGAGTAGCTTACACGTGGGCCTTTTCAGGATTCAGTGGGAGTTCTTCTGCTTGACATCTGTTAACATCATGTGATAACTGCATTGCGGTAAAAAATATTTCAGGAATTTCCTGCTGGATATGTCTAGTATCATAAAACGATAATTACCTTAGAGACCCTATTTCTGTCAACAATGACACTATTTTTTTAAGCAAATCAACAAGGCTAATATATTACAAAGCACCTGTGATAGGAGAAATCCCTCTGCTCCGCGTAATTTTGCAACATTTTGGCGTGCGATTATAGCAAAAGGAAAATTTTTCAACTCGACTGTCTTAAACATTCCTCTCCAGCGTTAGCAAAAAAAGTAACTGAACCTCTTTACCTTTATCTGTGTGGTAAGCTGAGATTTTCCCCAACAATATCTGGTAAGTCACTCAATAAAATATTATATTTTAATCTTTCTGACAAGATAAAATGAAATTCTACAAATGGCAAAGCGTGGAGAGCAGAACCCAGTGGGCTTTTCACCAAAGTCTAAACCCTTTTTTGACAAAGGTTTAAAGTGTAACCAGTTTATTGCGATCTACAGCATAATTTGGAGCAGAAAACATCTTGGATAACAGTTTTTGCTACAAAGTGGGAAAATACATTCTGGTGGGACTGGTGGGCATTATGGAAGAATATTGATTTTATGGTTTACACCGGTTAATAAACTTCAGCTGAGATGTACTCAGTCTCATACGCACAATTTGCAAGTAACGTATAATATTTGCATTCCTTATTAGACAGCAAATAAAACCCATATGTCCGATGCCTAACCCACATGGTTGTTCAATATGGACCAATTTATAGGCTAAGACCTCGCTTTTATGAGCGAATGGCTGGGAAAAAGGGGCTTAAGAGCGGCTATCCGTAACTTTCACCTAGGACCATGCAAGATAGAAAAATCGAAAATTGCCAAACTTTATCACAATAAAGGTCTTCCCAAAACATTTATAAAAATATAGGTTTCAGTTTATTTTGGTTAATATATTACTGTTACGACGACTTTATCATTCCGATGGCTCGGGAGCGAGTAAAAACGACCTGAAAGCGCTCGTCTTGAATTGTGAAGACAGAAATATCAATATCGAAGCCATGTAGTATACGTAGGATATTCCTTTGTCATGTTTACTTTGTCAAATTTGAAATCGATGGAAACCAGAATTTTTAACAGATTTTAAAAATTTAACCGTTTGAGCGGCATAGTCGCACGCTAAAAAATGGCAAAATTCAGGACCAAAAAAAGCACTCTGGTATATGGCTTTCGCAGCCTGAGACTACACTTGTTGGAATAAGCAATCTTTCCTCTACGACTTGATGAAAAAAATTTTTGGGTAAATGAAATGGTAAATTTTGGGAGCGCTTTATCTACACCCTATTTTCCAAGCGAAAACGACCTTTTGACCTTGACAGGCGCGGAAGTAATGACCAGCGTTTTCAAATAACACGCGCTAATTCTATTGCTTTAAGAAAAGTTTCAGAATGTTTGGTAATTACTAGTTAATAGAACCGCAAATAAAGTCGTCAGCCGAACACAGGACAGGTTTTGGCTAACAAATACGTTTTTTTGGCCAAGGCAAACTTTGGTTGTTGGTGATTAACATCGGCAAATTTGCATAAATTTGAAACATTTTTCTTTCACAACAAACTCGCTTTTCTGCCTTTAGTTTTTTTCCAAAAGAATGGTAAAGAAAACCAATAAAGTGTGATCCAACTATTTATAAAGCAAATCTTACCTTAATGACTCTTTTCTGATGAAGAAACGTCGAGATTTCTTCTCGCCGCCCGTGACAACCGTCGAACAGTTTTTTAGTGGTCGCGAAAACGTTGCTGTCACGCAATAAACACTGGTCTTAATTACAAACCAGAGAGGTCCCATCCTGGCTTTTACCGTGTTATTTTGGTGGACGGTTCACAGAAGAAATGGCTCAGATACTATTGAAAGTACCCAACAACTTGCAACGTATAGAGCCGGAGAGGGGAGGGGATGAGGGGAAGGGCATATAAAAGCGACGGGATTGATCATCGGACATGTTAAAAGGACCTCATAAGATAAAATGCCCGGATTTATTTTTTATTTTTATTTTTTTATTGCTAGCCTGCGGCAGAATCCGTCCGATGTTTTTTCCTGCTCTTGTCTCCTGGAATGCTGTCTGGCTACCTGATCTCTGGGCATGACTCGTTTTGTGTTTGTTTGTTTTCTTTGTGTGTTTGTTTTGGTTGCTGTTGTTCACTCCAGTAAGTGCCACTTTTTCTAAATAGAAGTGCCTGTGATAAATTTAATCCTGATGGTTTCATTTTTAACCATTCTAAACAGAAAAAATGTCAATTATAGGGGGATGCAGGACCGCCCTTGCCTAAAACATTTCTTGATAAACAAACGTAGATATTCCGGTCCACCCTAAGTCATTTTTTGAAAACCTCCGTTTTTAGTGTTGCGATTACTAGGTAATGAAAAACTGTCTTGCGGGTGTGCTTTTATGGCTTCCACGATACTGCCGACGACTACATATATATAAACGGCTGCTATATAAATAATCAGCCAAGAACACTGGCGTATGGTTTGAAAATGCCCTTTCTATGTTCAAGCAAGTGAACTAACTGTACAAAACAGCTTTCTATCATCTACGTAATCTAGTTACTACCACAAAGTTCATGCCACACAAAAACTGCGGTATACTAATACACACCTTTGCAACCTCTCGGATCGATTACTGTAATTCTCTACTGTCTGGCCTACCACATAATTTGCTGCAAATTGGACCTAAATATTTAACGGACACTTCACTTGGACAGCTGCAGTTTTTCTTGCAGGATCTCCAGCGGATTCCAAACCTTTCCTGGTGTCGCGGGAATATTGTTAAACCCAAATGAACTTCATTGACCTGAAAAATGCCCTTAAAAATTAGAAGAAGAAAAAAAACAGTTCCGAGCATCGTCAAACGTCAGACTCTATGCCAAGGTACATTGAGTTTTCCTGTCTTCATGTAGGTCAAAAGGAATATATCCCTTGGAAGTATTCATCCACCCTAGCTGCCAAATATGCCTCGTTGTAACAGGCGGGTAGCTTGACAGAATTTTTAATTTGGGCAGTGCAGAACTTCGTTTACCCCTCATTTATCTATGGATGTACCCCAAGATGGAGAGAGGGGTGTTGCGCCCCAGGTGATAACAAATGTGGATACCACGAGTTATTTCATTGTTTCGCCTCATTAATACTGGCAAGATTTTCGTGCAACGTGTCGCGCAACAAGGATGCGTTACAAGTTGAGAGTGTTCTCACCTATACACGTAACAAATCTTTATTTTTTCGAAAAGTAGAAGCAACTAACTTTCTGCAACCTGAACACGTGACGCGGTGATAATGAGCGCAACATCGTTGCGCGAATAGTTGCACGAATGTTTTCCGTATTATTTGGCCTTTAGCCAAGATTTTACAACTCCTGGTGGCAGCATGTACAGTTGTATCCAAGCTAAAGACCAAGTGCAAAACATTACACATGTCTTGGTGCATCATACGAACGCGCGGAACGTATGTAGCTCGCACGGGAAAATCCACGCTTTCGGCACTTCGCGCCAAGCGAGTTAACCTTTTACGGAAGATTTGTGTCTCCGCAAGTTTCCTTTTTCTTGTTCCTTCTTTTCTTACTTTGAGGCAGAAAAAGAGAGCGAACAGCAAAAGGTATTTTGCAGTCTAGAACACTAAGTACCCAAACAGTTACCTGCTCTTGGCAGCAAAAGCTTTGCTTCTGAATCTAGTGAGGCATCCGACACCTTGCAACTTCTCAGATGTCCTTTGACGTCTTTACTGCATTCCCCAATTTTATTATATGGCTAGAGCTTGTAATATGTAACGCGCGCTGTGATTGGCCAATACTCGGGGCCAGATTTTCCTGTAATGCCCGCGAGCATTATGAACGATGTTAATGCCCGGCTAGTAAAGTGGAAATATAGAAAATGTAGAAGTATATTTGATTCAAATAGTTGGAATGATTTGAAGCTAAATGAAAAGAGACAGTTTCTTTGTTTTTGTTTTACTTTTTCTTGTGTGATATCCCCGGGGGTACTTCCCGAAGGTTTGGGTGGGGGTGTGCGGCGTGCTTCTGGAAACCCTTACCCTATTTCAGACCAAGATATGTGATTTTTCCCTACCCTATTTCAGACCTGACTTAAAATTTGATAGCCTATTTCAGAGCAGACCCTATCCCTATTCCCTTTGCGTAAACAGTTGAAGAGGGCTTCAAATTCCCAACGTTAATCAAACCTCAGTTCTTTGGAGAAGAAAGTTTATAAAAAGATAGCTTCTTGAAAGAACCTTACCAGATCCCATATCAGAGTGCACAAACCTCACGCTATTTCAGACCAAAATGGTCAAAATCTATACCCTATTTCAGACCAAAAAGGCTCAAAAACCATACCCTTTGGCGCTGCACATACCAATATAGCTAATATAAAGGATTACCCCCCCCCCCCGGGCACAAACCTCACCCTATTTCAGACCAAAATGGTCAAAATCTATGCCCTATTTCAGACCAAAAAGGCTCAAAAACCATACCCTTTGGCGCTGCACATACCAATATAGCTAATATAAAGGATTACCCCCCCCCGGGCACAAACCTCACCCTATTTCAGACCAAAATGGTCAAAATCTATGCCCTATTTCAGACCAAAAAGGCTCAAAAACCATACCCTTTGGCGCCGCACATACCTATATAGCTTATGTAAGGGAGTACCCCTGGGGTGCGATATAAATTTCGGAAAAAAACTGCTGAGTTTTGTATGCTTTTCAAGTAATAAAGTGTTAGGCACAGCCATATAATAAACTTCTTATTAACTCACGCTAGCTCGGGACCGTACTGGCAGAATATTGCCCTCAGTCTTTCTTGTACGACCTCGGGCAATATTTTCCCAGTACGGCCCTCACGCTCAGTTAGTAAGAAGTAAGTTACGCACTGGACATTCACTGGGTTGTCTGAACTAGCCCCACAACTTCCTCCAACTATTTCCGAATACCTACACAAAGCCATGGCAGTTTATGAGGTTTGACAGACTGGTGGCGTTCCAAATAGTTCAACCCACGTGCAAGGTTTGTGTCGGGATTTTTTGACACGAGGCATGTTTGTCACATTATGGTTGTGGAAGTATTTCGCAACTTCAGGCATAATGACCGGTAACTCTATTTGGCTCTTATTTTTCTTTGGTTAAGAACTTTGAGATCAGTAATTTTACATTCTACAGTACTCAATGCTATAAAGACTGGTTTGTATTTAAAAACAATTCATTGCACTAGCAGCAAAGTTTTAGACATCTCTTTTGTTTCTCGTCCATTCCTACGCATTGGAGATTCGCTGTTTACGATAACTACTGACAGCTGTTTGCATTTTGCCTGGCCATGTGGTTTTGTAACCACTGTGTATTGCGTGACAGTCCATCCATCATTTACCCAAAAATGTTCGACGGTTGTCATCATTTGTCATGGGCGGCTTAAGAAGAAATCTCGTCATTTCTGCACAGAAAATGGTTATTAAGGTGCAACTTGCTACATAGATAGTTAGGTAATGTTTTACTGGTTTTCGTTGGTATTTTTACTTTAGAAACAATGAAGGTAAAAAACGAGTGTTTTTGTGAAAAACAAATGTTTCAAATTTATGCAAATTTGCCGATGTTAATCACTAACTACCAAAGTTTGCCTTGGCCGAAGAAAAGTATTTGCTAGCGAAAACCTGTCCTGTGTCCGCCTGATGACTTTATTTGAGGTTCTATTAACTAGTAACAGAAACTCATAAGGACTTGAAACGTGTAACTCGCATATATAGGTTTTGAACGATGCTTGTAATTATTCATTTTCGCAAGTACCATATTTGGAACATGAAGAGAGAGAAAACTGACCAACCAATCTTCGTGAACGACGAGACGTAATTTTACACCAAGTTCGCGCACTTGTTCATAGATTAATGGCCGACAAACTGGGGAAAATGAAGCCCGAAAAACTTTCAAACGTAGGAGCGACAAAGCGAAAAGAAATACCGGTTTCGAAGACCGAGCAGGAAATTTTTGAGGCAAAAAAAATTAGTAATTAAACAACATGGAGCAAAGCGCTGGGGTAAGAACTAAATCAGACTATGAAACCAAACCAAAACAGTCTAGCGTTGTTTTTATGATGTCAGTCCGGCTGCTTTCACCGTCGCACTATCAACAAATGTTCACAAAAGGTAGATTTTATACGGAAAACTTTTGACACCGAAATATCAAGACATGATACAAAAATAAAACACAGTATAATTGAAGAGAATTAACCGTTTAATAATATTGAAGTGTCGTACGTTTTCAGTGATTCGCTACCAAAATCAAGCTAAACAAGCTGAATAAGAGAGGACGACTTTTTCTTCTGCTATATACTACAAAAATAACATCGTTTTACCTGCAGTCGATGTAGCTCTGAGTTCAAGCAGCTCCAAATGTTCAAATAAAGAGAACGTAATGCAAAATAAGTTGAATGATTATGAATGCTTTCCCAGTTGTTTGATTCATTGTTAACATGTTTTTTTGCCACATCCCGTCCGCGGCCTCTGAACCTGGAACCACTACGTTTTGTGTTCGTTTCAACTCTCCATCTACAATGTTAAAATCATACAGCTTCAATCCGCTTTGGGCGATGAATACAACAATTTTTTTCAGGAAACATCAAACCTGTACCACATCTTAGAACCAATAATTATACGACTTTTGCG
Source organism: Siderastrea siderea (assembly GCA_964030785.1). Lineage (NCBI taxonomy): Eukaryota > Metazoa > Cnidaria > Anthozoa > Scleractinia > Rhizangiidae > Siderastrea > Siderastrea siderea. The sequence continues at coordinate 17,827,193 of OZ034976.1, read as the reverse complement.
AAAAAACTTATTCCCGGACGTTCACTTCGGAGCAGTTTCATTGATCCATTCAGGTTTGCAAAGAAACGCTGCACCACTTCGCAAGGTTTTGGCGCCTTAAACTCGTGCGTGGACTGGAGCGAGGGGTTTCCAAATATGGTACTTAGAAAAATGAATATTTACGAGCATCGAACGCGAGTTACACGTTTCAACTCCTTATGAGTTTCTGCTAGTAAGTACCAAACATTCTGAAACTTTTCTTAAAACAATGGAATTAGCGCGTGTTATTTGAAAACGCTGGTCCTTACTTCCCCGCCTGTCAAGGTCAAAAGGTCGTCCTCGCTTGGAAAATAGGGTGTAGATAAAGCGCTCCCAAAATTTACCATTTCATTTACCCAAAAAAATTTTTTCATCAAATCGTAGAGGAAAAATTACTTATTCCAACAAGTGTAGTCTCAGCTGCGAAAGCCATATACCATAATAATGATAATAATAATAATAACAATAACAATAATAACAGTTTTTATACACGCATTTCGCAGAGCCTCAATGCGTTTACAAGATAAAAATATTAAAACCTAAATTACAACCTTCAAATAAAAAAAGTGCTTGACTACTAATAACAATGGACAAAATATAAAAAAGCTAACTACTAATTACAACCGAATATATTAACCGAAATATATATTAACGGAAATAAACTGAAACTTATAATTTTATAAATGTTTTGGGAAGACCTTTATTGCGACAAAGTTTGGCAATTTTCGATTTTTCTATCTTGCATGGTCCTAGGTGAAAGTTACGGATAGCCGCTCTTAACAAGCTCTGCAGTATTTTTGAAGGTACATTGTATTTATGAAAAGTACAGTCTGTTTAGTATTAAGAATTTATAGATTTTGTAGTTTCAATTGCCAATCACCGTTAAAAAGTTCCATTTAGTGATAACTATAGTAATTGCTTTGTTACATGGCGTTAACGTGGAAACAAAAAAGGTCCACAGTGTCGTTGCAATACTAAAGTTGTGTTAATTTTTGCCACCTCAAGCTAAACACTATCAGTGGTAAGAAGGGCAACATCATATAAAGTCACAAGAATTATGTTATACCATGATCCTCGTATTAATCAGTTTTATATAGTACCTTAATACACAAGCTTCATGACTACATATTTAGCATCGTTCGGAGCTATTGACCTGAATCACTCTAAAACGACCGGAACATTCAGTAAAGGCGACTGCAATGCCGTATAAAAGTGAAATTTGTATTAAAAGCCATACCCCAGAATAAATTCAAAATGGCTTTGTATTATTCCTACTAAAAACATTTTAGTACGAAACATTTTTAGGGCGAATGTTACCAACGGTCAAACATTTGGTGGCAACAGCTCAAAAATCAAATCCGCTCATATTCTTATGTTAGGTAGACCTTAATGTGAAACAAATCATTGCATAGTTCGTTTGGCTGAATATCGATTTATTTTCAAGAAAATCGATATTAACGGAATTCGCTCAAAATACCGCTTTTGAAGCTTAAAAGTTAAGGCAAATCTCGAAGCTTTGCGTGACAAAATGAAGCATTCCAGAGCAATAAAAACTAATCAAACTTGTAGAACGATGTTTAAATATACGTCAAAAGCAATTTCAGCAATTTCTGCTCATTTATTTACGAGCTCTAATTAAATTTATCCGACATACTTTTGACTAGATAAAAAGTATATCAAGTTTAACCCCTAAAAAAAGTATGTGGTACCGAATATTATTCGTAAAGAATCTGGATTTCAAGAGGAGAAGGGATGTTCTTTTGCCTCCTAAAAGGATTTTTTGGGGAAATTTATTGACGCAATGTTACAGAATTTTAAAGTTGGACAAAATGCGTTGATTCAAGCGATCAGAAAAGTCAGCCTAATTAACTCAGTGTACACATACACAAACAACCTCACGTTTACCGCAGGTTTTGATCAGCCAACAACCGATTTTAACAAAAAATCCTCTAACCTTCATGTTGCTGTATCACAGATGAGAGCTGTGGTCCTTGTTCATGATAAAATTCAAGCAAACTACAAGGAACCTTGACAGGATATCGCAACTTGCCATGCCGTTTCACCGAACATCCGCCGTTTTTGATGTGAGAATTCTCTTTTCCTATTTTAGTTGGAAAGCAGGCTTAAGGTGTTGTACATAACATGTCTTTCCTTTCAGTCAAACTGGCTCTGAACTGAACAGCGAAGCAAGAAGTCGTTAATACAAAAACATCTGTTACCTGTTTTGGGTGATACCGCTAATTAATTTAGAACGAGTTTTAGTGAAATCGACTACTGCACGCATGTACCGCGGTAACGAAATTTTGTGTGCATCGGGTGACTTTGGGGAATAAGGTTTAATTTTTTTCAAATAAGCTAATTCTGTCTTCTTACGTTTACTACTTTAATGACTGAGCGAAAATTCTCAGTAGATTGGGTTCGATGAGTACTTTGAAATCTGTGCAACTGAAAAAAGCGCACGTTGGTTGCGGGACATACCCTAGACTGAGCTTTTACCTGATGGGCAGGGCAAACGGGGTTTTAAAAATATATTCTCTGTTGGTTTTCCAAGAAGTCGCACAGTTAATGAACGCTATATTATATACTATGGCTAGATTAAAATGCAAAGTCAGGCATGACAATTTCCTGTTCGGTCTTAAAATTCTTTTTTCGTTTTGTTGGGGTGAGGGTGGGGAGGGGCTGGGGCTATAGGTTTCGGGAAAGAAGTTTGATAGAACACTGAATCGACTGATTGTATCGATTCCTGGCATTCAAAGACTTTCAAATAAGGCAGTGGTGATACCTTAAACCTCTTTTATTTTTACCTGGTTCTTGTTCGTATTTACGTGCTAGTGTACATTTAACGCACAAACACTTATTTACGGAGAATAGACATTAATAAGAAATCAAAACTCGTACTGGTTCTCAGGGAATAAATTTAATGATCTGCAAGATTGTTAAGAGCTTCGTCCTGTGGCAGAAAATACAACCCACTTCGGGCTTAACTTGGATGACTTTTTATGAGTCTTGGGTTTTCCGCTTTCGATGCTCAACAGGCACCAGCGAAAAACGACTCTACTCGACTGACACTGTAGTGCGTGCAGTCTTTTTTAAAAGCTTCCAACAGTGAAGAAAACTACAAAACGGTTAACTGGGGTGTTCAACGTTCTATTCAACACCGATGAACGCTGTTGAGTTTTTAAAACAAGTTTGGCCTCCCCACTTAATGATGTTTCACAATTTTGCCGACTTTTCTTTTGTTCTCAGGTGTGCCACCCTGTGCAATGATGTTCTGTAATATTGATTCAACTTTTTCTATGTTCTCAGGTGTGATCAAAAGTACTGAATTTGCTTGCCCACCTTGTTCAACAATGTTGAATGAGTTTGGCCGAGGCATAAAGTTTGCAAACGAAAAACGCAAAGAGCGTGAGCCAACAAAATGAGGGTGCAGCCGGGGTTGAAGGCTAAGAGAAGGGGGAAGTTTGAACCCTTAATCTCCCAACATGAAAAGGTTTCCCCTTAAGTAGGTTACCAGCCAACCCCCCCCCTCCACCCATCGCACCCATCCTTGCAAAAGTGGGTCGGTCGGTCGGTTGGTCGGTTAAGCAAAACGGAAAGATAATTCCAAGATAATAATTCCAAGCGAGCCTTGATTAGAAGTTAAGTCCTCAAAACTGTCATTTTACAGCGACCCGCTTACTCTTAAAGGTGTTCGAAGACCTTGATATGAGGGTGACTTAGATGTCCAAGTCACCTCAAGATGCCTTTAAAGAATATTAAAACGCACGAGGAAAGAGTGCAGGCACGGAGTAAGTATTTCTAATCGGAGCCTTTTGGGTCTGTGAAATCCAGTTTTCGGAAAATCAAGAACCTGCAAATTCCTTTCCGATCCGCCTTAATAATTACTGAACAAAGCTTTATCACATGCAGGTGGCTGGCTTGAATGTTGTGTGATGTTGTAAAGCAAAAGGTTTCACTTCTGCATAATTGATACGTTAAAGGTGGGGTTAGGTGAGTTCTGAAACAAGAGATGGAAAAGCTCCGCTTTATTTGAAAATCCTTTAATGCCAAGAATCGTTTACTTATACTATCACTTTCACCCGGGCACTTACAGTCAGTCGATTTAGTATTCTCTTAAACGTCTTTTCAAACACCTTTAGCCCAAACCCCGCCCCACCCTAAACAAAAAGAAAGAAAACATTCTCAGGCCGAAAAGGAGATTTTCATGTCCAACTTTGTATTTTAATCCAGCCATAGTTCATTAACTGTGCTACCTCTTGGAAAACCGACAGAGAATACATTTTTTAAATCCCTTCGCCCTGCCCACCAGGAAAAAGCTCTAGGGTTAATGTCACGCAACCAACGTACCTTTTTTTTTTTTCAGTTTCACGCATTTTTAAGTGCTCATCTGAAACCAATCTACTGAGAATCATCGCTCAGTCCTTAAATTAATAAACGTAGGATGACAAGAATAGCTTATTTGAAAAAATAATTTAACCTTAATCCCCAAAGTCACCCGATGCACCCAAAATTTCGTTACCGCGGTACATGCATGCAGTTGTCGGTTTCACTAAGAGTGTTTACCATTAACGGAAAAAATCCGGAAATTTCGGTTGGAATGTAAATGGAAAGACTATTTTGGTTCGCCCGACCGGAAAATTTCCGAAATGAACGGAACGTCTTCAGAGGTACTCCAATATTCCCAACCGGAATATCCAAAGGAAAAATTGTGTTCCATTTACTTTTTTCTACCAGTTCCAAGACCTTAACGCCAATTTTCAGACTAGTTCCAGACTCTATGTAAATTAGAGCGAATAGCACAAATGGTATATGGTTATCTCGAACGGAATTTCCCATTCGGGAGGGCTTTTCTTACCATTTGCATAAACCGTAGATCAACCGGTTTGCCCTTGTAAATGGTAAACAACCTAAAACTCGTTCTGACTGAATTAATTAGCGGCATCACCCAAAGCACGTAACAGATGTTTTTGTATTAACGACTTCTTGTTTCGCTGTTCAGTTCAGAGCTAGTTTCAAAGGAAAGGCATCTTTTGTACAACACCTTAAGCCTGTTTTCTAACGAAAATAGGAAACGAGAATCCTCACATCAAAAACGGCGGATGTTCGGTGAAACGGCATGGCAAGTTGCGATATCCTGTCAAGTTTCCTTGCAGTTTGCTTGAATTTTATCATGAACAAGGACCACAGCTCTCATCTGTGATACAGCAACATGACGGTTAGAGGATTTTGTGTTAAAATCGGTTGTTGGCTGATCAAAACCTGCGGTAAACGTGAAGTTGTTTCTGTATGTGTACACTGAGTTAATTAGGCTGACTTTTCTGATCGCTTGAATCAACGCATTTTTTCCAACTTTAAATTCTGTAACATCGCGTCAATAAATTTCCCCAAAAAATCCTTTTAGGAGGCAAAAGAACATCTCCTCTCGTCTTGAAATCCAGATTCTTGACGAATAGTATTCGGTACCACATACTTTTTTTAGGGGTTAAACTTGATATACTTTTTATCTAGTCAAAAGTATGTCGGATAAATTTAATTAGAGCTCGTAAATAAATGAGCAGAAATTGCTGAAATTGCTTTTGACGTATATTTAAACATCGTTCTACAAGTTTGGTTAGTTTTTATTGCTCTGGAATGCTTCATTTTGTCACGCGAAGCTTCGAGATTTGCCTTAAATTTTAACCTTCAAAAGCGGTATTTTGAGCGAATTCCGTTAATATCGATTTTCTTGAGAATAAATCGATATTCAGCCAAACGAACTATGCAGTGATTTGTTTCACATTAAGGTCTACCTAACATAAGAATATGAGCGGAATTGATTTTTGAGATGTTGCCACAATATTTTGAAAATGTTTGATTTTTGGCAACATTTGCTCTTGAGTGTAGGGCATTTGAACACAATTTTGGCCCGGGGGGTGAGAATTTGAAGGAGCCAATGTTCAAAAGTGAAATGCCCGGGGGGTTGCCCAGGGGGTATGATGAAGTTTCGAATTGATCGGCGCATTAAAGGGACACCATCACATAAGCAAATGCGGCAGTTACTGGAATCGAAAATTGGAAAATTCAGGCAGCCTTTTAAGTTTGAAGAGCCACATTTAAAATGGCGTGGACAAGTGGCGGCAGTCGTGGTAGAAAACGCAGAAACGCTGGGCAAAACCGAATATTCGATTCCCCCAAAAGAGCAAAAAAGAGAGTCGTCAAATGTTTTGAAGTCAATCGGCATGACTGGAAGTGGGTGTTTTTGGCGCATACCAATCCGTGACAATCTCCCTTTAACGCCTTGGGTAAAATTTACCTGGATTTAACGGATGGACCAGGACATTAGTTTGCCTGCTCTTAACAGTTCAATAATTTCTTTGCATGCGAACTAAAAACTTGCGCGAAAGATTAATATCCGGCCTTTAGTAAAGGACATGTAAGAAGAATATGGCCGAAAAAAACGTGCTCGGATTAAGTAGGCATTGACACCTTTCTCTAGATTGAGGTTTCTGTTCTGCTTTTTAATATAGGGTGGTTCTTGTTGTAACTCCTACTGAGATTTAGGTTTTAAAAAATACCTAAACAGCGGGGATTTATTTTCCTAATCCGGCTTATGCCTCTCATGATTCGTGGAAAGGTAAAAACGAAAAACAAAATCAGTGGTTAAAAACATGTTTCTGACATGTGTCTGTAACACTGTTGATACATGTACTCACCTTTGGTATCGTTCTTCCCAGTTACTTACTTGTCTTGTTCAAAAACAACTACGGTACTGGGTCGATTGGGCGGTTCAGCAATGTTTTAAAACACTAACAATCTGGAAGTTCGCTGGAGTTCACTTACAAAACGCAGGATCATTGACATTCACCTTGCTCTCAAGCGCAGCCCATGTGAGAGACGATTTTTTTATCCTTCATGTTTTTCCCTCACGACCAGTTCTTTCTAGGGCAGATTAACCAGTTCTATACACTGCTCAGATGAACAAAAATTTACAAGATCCCCAAAGATCAGCTTGATCTCACAATCATCAAACAAAATGGCTGCCTGCTTAACGCCCGGACGAAAAGAGACTGGAGCAGAAGTAGCCAGCTTCCCGCCGTTTTCGCCGCTTGCCACTCTCATTGGCCAATCACAACCAAGATAGAACTGACCCGTACAGAGTGAGTCGAGAGAGAAAAGAATTGGTACCGTATTTACTCGAGAGAACGCCGCGGCGCTTATTAAATTTTTTGACTCGTCGGTGCGGTGCTCATTTGAGGGCGGCGCTTATTCGGGGCGGCGCTTATTTAAAGCTGCCTACTTGCGAATAACACAGATGTATCATTCTTAACCTTTGTTTTGTTCATAACAATAGCATAGGAAGGACGCAATGAAAAAGTTAGTTTTAAGGGTCTAAATCCCTTTCCACATCCAAATAAATAACAAGAACAGCAATAACAATATCAGCTGTATTAGCATTTCAGCATTAGCCACGTCAAAATTCAGTAAGTGCCGCATTATTGTTGGATGGATGCAGCACTTATTCGGGGGCGGCGCTTATTAACATTTTTGCTCCCAAATGCGGCGCTTATTCGGGGGCGGTGCTTATTCGAAGGCGGCGCTCTTTCGAGTAAATACGGTATACTGCTGCCTTTGGAAGACCTTTGGAGAATAATTTTTCTACTTTTTAACTTAACTAAGGCTTACATGGATATTACAAAGGTATGTCTCTTTGACGTTTACCATTGAAAACACCATAAACAAGGGTATTAAGGCGTTTCTAACCAGGGTTTTTCATTTCTCGTCCCTTCTTACTTTATTAAAACGAGTTCTAAACGTACCGACTGAATGTCCATTTTGAGCTTCTTTTTGGTTTTAAAATATTAGTGTGTCAATGATGCTACCTTGTCATAAGGAAACCGACGAAGAAGCTGGGGCTTGTTACATGCATTCTGACCGATCCTTGGATATGTTTCATGCACTCACTTCAAAGCTATATGAAGAGAAATTTAATGCCATATGACGAAAAACGGGAATCAAATAAATGAGTTCTAAGATGATTGCCTTTCTTCCACTGGCTATTTGGTACTGTAGCTTAGAATATTAATAAAACTGAACATAGAACACAGAACTCACCATTTGCAAAGCTTGAAAATTCTTGCATGGTGTCTGAGAACACATTATTTGGTCTCTGTCACTGTACATGTGGTACACCACCCAAAAGAAATCAGACAAAGTTAAGTACAAGTTAAGTTAAGTTAGTACAAATTGGGACTTCAACATTCCTTGCTGCAAGAACTGATTATGATTACGATTGTGTATTATGAATGAAGGATCAGTTCAGGTGTAGAACAAGCTATTCAATTTTCTACGAACGAATCCGATCGTTGAAAAAGGTTAAAAACCCAGCTTCCAATCGCAAATTCGAGTAGTACGGATAAATAGTTTACTGTTTTACTCGCAAGAGTGACAAGAATAAGAATTCAAGCAGTTCAAGACAAGTCCGAAATTCCATACAAAGTACTGCTAAAGAGGTTTCATTTTAATGGTCACACCATACGATTTCATCCTCAGAGTGACCAGAATGAGAATTCAAGCAGTTCAAGATATGTCAGAAATTCCATATAAAGTAATGCTAAAGAGGTTTCATTTGAATGGTCACACCATACGATTTCTTCTTCAGACTCAAAAGTTAGAACCACTTTAAATGTCTCCATAACTGGCTCTGGGACTGAAAGGGATAAAACATTGTTAGTTCCCTCTGCTTTAGCAGTATGACTGTGACAAATGGTGTTTTACCTGAGGGTCAAAACCTCATCAGCTCCCAAAAAGGCTGTTATCAAAAAAGGCCCTTTTTGGCTTTGTGCTTAACAATTGCAGCAACTTCTGTTCTCCCTCAGACCCTGGGTTTCAAATACAATTTTGGCTGCCTTTCTCTTTGATAGACTATTAAAATAGTTTATCACCCACAGTTTTCCCCAAGCTAGCTGTTGACAGGTCATGACCGCATCACTATAATCATGATTTTATTTTTTTAATTGCAAGCACATCAGATCATTGTTTCCCATGTACCTGACAAATCAAGTTGAATTTAATGAAAATTGTTGATTTTCTTCTTTAACATGTAGGGATTTGTGTTTCAAAAGAAAAGATCCCTGTCTTCTGCTAGGTATGGGGTTGTGCAAGTGCTCAGTCCAGTTCATCTATCAAAGACTGTGATGATCAGAAGACTACAGAAGTAAACATTTCTCTATAATTCCAAGAGTAGAGAGCACTGAGAACAGAATGTTGATCAGGCTTCATAATGAAACCAGAAACTCAAGTCACCTTTTTAGTTACAAGAAAGCGGTAGGCAGCATATATCAGATTTAATATTATATATCAAACTGTTATAACTATTAGTTAATGAAAATGCCATTTACCCAGTTGAGAGAATTGCTTGGGTTGTATATATGTCATTGTGTACAAGATTGCATCAAGCATAAACATAAATCACGCAAAAACATGACCTGGGCAAAACATGCAATGCATATGATCATTCACATATTTGAATTTTGATAACCTGCATCATTGGTATGATAGAAAAGAAGAATAAGCTAGCGAGGGATAACGTTGAGAGCCTTCACTCACTGCAAATCATGTGTCGATATTAGCTAAGTAAGCCAAACTCATTTGTGCTCAAAAGTTCACCCACCCCACATATTTGAGACCTATTGAAGGTCATGTCAGTTGTCACCTGTTCATACTTAAACTGATGCAACAAACTACTTTTTTTCTTGAATTTTACATTTAACTGTTAGTCCATCATGTGCAATATGTATTGATCACATTGACTGAAGTGGAACATCAAGACACTTTGTTTTCACAGTGAAATGAATTTATTGCTCTTCTGGGGAAAATAATAGTTTATGCACATTTATGTAGTCAAATCTTGATTTATTACCGTAATTTATTTTTGAAAAACATCTTTCATTGTAAATCAAGACAAAGTACATATTACACTTGGGTTTTTCTACAACGTTTTTAGTTTGATTTTTTTTCTTTTTATTAAATATAGCTGTGTGAGCTTAAATTCTTGAGAAACCCTGAGAAAAGGATCGAATAGCAATCATTTACCGCTATATTTTATGTGCAAATACACGCAATTAGGCCAAACTATTTCATTCTATTTAAGCATTAGAAAAGCACAAAAGCCTGAAAAGCCCTATTCTTTTGCAGGCCTTTAGGGTTTGTGTGCTAGACGTTTCTGTGATTTTTGCAAATTATGCTCTTCCAGGCTTTTCGGGTATAAAATTCTGCGCTTTCCAAGAAACCGTGGCATCCTGGAAAGCTGGGAGTCGATTCCAGGCTTATCGCGCTTTTTTGTACATAAGGAAAAGCCAGGAAAGCATGGAGTATTTATTCCTGGCTCTCCATGCTTTTCCAGACTTTTCGGGTTGGTATTCCATGCTTTCCAAAAAATCGTGGAATCCTGGAAAGCCCGGAAAGCTAGGAATCATTCCTGGCTTTCCGCGTTTTTTGCACATTAAGGGAAAAGCCAGGAAAGGTGGAATACTTATTCCTGGCTTTCCACTCTTTTCCACGCTTTTCATGTTGGTATCCCATGCTTTCCAAAAAACCGCAGAATCCTGGAAAGCTGGGAATCATTCCTGGCTTTCCGCGCTTTTTTACACATAGGGGAAAGCCAGGAAAGCGTAGAGCATTTCTTCCTGGCTTTTCAGGCTTTCCCAGGCTCTTGGGAGTAACATTCCTGGCTTTCCAGGAGACAGTGGATCTTGGAAAGCCCGGAAAGTGCGGAGTCTCTTGGCTTTCCTGGAAGGCGTGGAAAGCCAAGAGTCTCCGTGCTTTCCTGGAAAGCCAAGAGACTCCTGGCTTTCCTGGCTTTTCCTTATGTGCAAAAAAGCATGGAAAGTCAGGAATTTTTCGGCGGAATTCGAGGGATTTCTTAGCTCTTTTTTGCAGGGGTAAATACGTGCAAAAATAGAAATAAGAAAGTACAGAGTTTTTGAGAGATCAGCACAACGAAATAAAATTGTTTTCACAGCATCAACTTGGTAACGAGAATTGTAAAATGCTAATATATAAGGTTACGCTGTACACTGCTAATGTTTAATTTTAATACAGGTTTTTACGTTTTATAGCTACAGATCACACTCTTCAGGATAAGTAATTATAATATTGTTTTTTCCGTTCCACTTGCAATAGTAATAATAATAATAATAATAATAATAATAATTATTATGAAAGTGATAATGATAATAATAATCCCTCTTTATTCAGTTCCAAAGAAACAAACGCTCCTGGTTACAAAATATAAATACCAGCGGAATACCGTACATAAATCATTAGGCTCAGAGCGAATATACAAATTACTAAAATTTATCAAAGAAATTTAAACATACTAAAAAAGACATGAATTTATGAGGTAACGTTTGAAACGTTCCGTATAAGGATGGCCTCTGGTCCGCAGCAGTCTGGATTGCGTAGGTGGCAAAAGGTCCACCAATTTTCCATTAGTGGAACTGATGACACTTCTCCATCCACATACTTCAAATGCCGAAGTTTCGTTACAAAGCGTCTGGGTAGATTTCGAGGTTATCGGCTTTACTTAAAATGAAGGCCTACGTTTCAATGGTACAGATGCAGTTCCTTGGAAACCACTTAAAAAATTTAGTGATATGTTGAACAGATGGAGTAGTAAGAAAGAAAGTCGAGAATGTCTTCCCCTGATTGCTTCGTTAATTTATAAGAACGTGGAGGAGTCAACTTTGTTTAATTTGGTAGCCTTTGTTATAGAGTAATCTCCCCACCCCTCCTTCCACATTCCCCCAGACATGCGCCTTTACAAACGGGAGATAGGACCAGATTGAGCGGGATTTCAATCACTAGTTAGTTTAGTTAAGTTTAGTTTAGTTTCTTCCCCCCAGGTGTGGGATAGGTCCAGAAATGAGTTGCTTCCAGTTGTCCCTGTCCTTGGCCACAGCTACAGCTAAGGCCCATGAATCCCATCCCTAGTGGTACCAGAAACTACTCACTTACAAACTGTAATTATGTGTCATTTCAGAGGCTGAACTAAGGCAGTTCAATGCGAAGAGGATTATGAGAGATTATTGTCTTACGCATAAATTCCAGGAGAAACTTGGCGGTTTGCAGAATATACTCGTTGATGACAAATTCAAGATCATGTACTGTGCCATTGCCAAAGTGGGCAGCTCCGCATTTAAGACAGTTCTGGCAGAACTTCACAATAAGACGTTTCCCCCAGGCTCTCCTCACGTAAGTAGTACAACGAGTTTAATGGTGAGTTTTTTACGTGTGAGTCTCATTTCAAGCGAGAGGTTAGGTTCGATTGTGCTGTCAAAATCTGTCTTACCCAATTTCTGAGATCTTAATAATCAGGGTATAACGGCGTCTCTCGCTCCTGTAGGAAAACGCCGGGTATCATCCTTTTTGCCATGATTCCTTCTGAAGCAATGATGAACTGAGTGCTTAATATTAGTGTAAAAGTTCGTGGATTACACGGGGAACTACTTAGTAAATGACGTATATCGAGTCTTGAAAATACATCCCAAGAACACCAGTCGCTAACTGTGAGGATAAGCGCACAAAAAGTTAGCTATTTTGAGACCCTGACATCTGGAATAAGGGAAAGACAAAAACATTGTCACCATTATTTACATGCTAGAGCGGAACTTCGAACGCTGATGTTCGACAAGTTTGGCTACACCCGAAGGTCTCTGATCAGTATGCATGGGGTTATCGCTTACAGTTATACAAAAGAAAATAGAGCAAAGAAAATAAATTAAACATAAGAAATTAGACTACAAGATGATGTTTACTGCTCTCAGAAAGGTTTGAATTATTTCAGGCAGTTAACTGACTTATTGTAAAGGGAGCAGTTTTTATTTTCAAGTTGAAAGATGAACTTGTTTTGCCCCCACTTACTTCCCTAGTCTACTCCCCGGTGTCTCCGAACAGCTGGCCTGTAATGACTCGTCTGTGCATGAAAATTTAGTTTCCCAGTTTTCTGGCAAAGGGGGGGGGAGGCGTGAACCTTTCAATGAACAATAAACCGGAATGTAAACAGGTAAACAAAGATGGCGTGTACGAAAAAAAAAAAGAACTTCCGAAAACGTAGTCCTGAGACTTTTTGGAAACCACCCTGAAAGGTGTTGATTACCGTGTGGCACTAAATTTTTGCGGGAGTTTAATTTTACGGATTGGCGTCTTTTTTGTGTTTTGCGGGAACTAATTTTTGCGATTGGAAGAGATTGAGTACATTGCAATCGCAATGTAGATTAAACAACGCGGGAACGTAAGACAGATTACACTACAATGAATCGACAGTAACTAGGGTACCACCTGACGTATTATCCACCGAGTTATCTATGGCATTTTCTCCTACAAACCAGTATTTTAGTATATAATCTCTACGGAAAAATATTTGCAGTATTTTTTTTGTGGGGACTTCCTTTTGCTGATCGCGAAAAAAACCACAAAAATCGCAAAAATTAGAACCCGCAAAAACTTAGTGCCACACGGTATTGTCAGTACGCACATATCCGTCAGCTAAGGAATCTACTACCCTTAACAAGCTCTACAATGGATTTTAATTCAAAGGTGAACATTGTTTTGGTATTGGATCTACTTGCCGTCATATGGAGATACATGTAGTTCTCTGTAAAACGTTCAAGTATCTTTTTTCCTTTTTTTTCTTTCTGGAAAGGAAATTAGGACTAACGAATTGTTCCCGTCACTTTTATGTGAAAAATAAAAAGAAAAAGAGAGAGAGAAAATATTCAAGACAGCATGGGAGCTGCCATATATATCTGGGAGTGCGACAAAATTAATTGCCCTTCTCCACCCCTACCCCCCGGGAAGGGAGCTTGCGTTTTAAGTTGACCAGGAGGAGTGAAAACTTTTCTGCGCTAAATTCGCTTATATAATACTTAAGCAATATACCACACATTTCTGTGGTTTATTGAGTCATTCAAAAACTCATTAAGTGGCATTCTCGCTAAAAGCGGTCCATTCGATTTCGCGACCAAAAATAGTTTTCCTTTATTTTTTGCTTGTGAAAAGGGTTTGGTGCACATGTATCAAAACCACTTTATTTATTTTCCAATTCTTTATTTTTGCTTTTCTACAAGCCAAAAACCAATTTTGCCCGCAACGGGGTTTCCGGCGGTGATCGAAAGGCTGAAAATTATGGTTTTTGAGAGGCGCGCTTCACGGCTAATTAGATATAGTTTACGAAATTTTGCTTGGACCTATTATCTAAGGTAGACCAACTAAGTTCACAGACAAAATGTGGAAAAAGTTAATAAATTTTTGAGTACGCCAGGTAAAGTTAACAACAACCTACTCTGAAGCCTATAATGAGATCCCAGAAATAGGCCAAACACAAGAAACAATTTCGCATCGTTTGCGGCCTAAATTGGGTTAAAAAACAACATCACAGCAAAGTTCTTACCTTATTTAATCAAGTCGTAAGCTCAAACGTGCGGGTATCTCCCTGAATCACAAGCGAAAATAGGTAAGAAGGTAAGAACTCCGCCATTGACAGCGTGTTAACATAAATATCGCTCGTGTCAAAGGTCACTGACATAACCGTAGAACTTGGCAAAAATACATTTTTCGGGGATGCTAATCGTTGCTGTCCACCAAAATAAATGTCTATAGCTTCCTTTAATGATCGTACGTCCAATATTGATCCAGAACAGGAAGAATGTTGCGTTAAGTTGATAAATATTCATGGCGGGTGACGCTCGACAAAGTAAACAACGTCGGGTATTGTAGTTGATTCAAATTTTCTCGTCCTCAAGGAATACAAAACATTTTCCAGATCCCTAGAAAAAGAAAAGTAGTTATGTAGTTGAACTCTACTAATGAATTTAGACTGTTCAACAACTCCGGCAACCTGGACGCGATCGAGGCAGAAAAATATATTTGAGAAAAGTTGCAACGAAAATCGTGTTAGTAGTCCTGACTCACCTGCCGCCAGAAGGTGAAATGAAATTATTTTCGACTAAGTCGCCTGAGTTTCCGTTATAGCCTTGGTACTAGTCGTTTGGTAGTGGACTTTAGGAATCTTCTTTTGAGTAAAAATTGTGAAATTAGCATGCAGTATTTAGAATTACTGATCTCAGAAGACTTGGGACGACCCCGACAAGATTCTTGGAGTTTGCTTACGTCACAATTTGTCACACAATCTTATCAACGTCGCGCGACAAACTTAGTAAATCTTTTGCGCTTTAGGCGCTGTGCACTTTATGATAATTTATGAAAAGTGGGTTAACAGTTTTCATCTGGCAAGTGTGAAAAAAAAGAATGGTGTGAGCATAACGGGACGCACTGGAGTTCACCCAAAATATATAGAGGATATTACACGGAGGCGGGAAGATAGGAATTTTATTATCGAGTGGTAAAATGTTATCTTTTACCACGAGAAAATAAAATTCATATATTCAAGCCACCGTGTAATTTCTTTTTACCCCGCCGTCAGGACGGGGTCTAGTAATACCCGTTTTTTTTTTTTGGTGGTCACTTGCCCCAGACCTTCGCTCGGTCAAAACAATACTTGCCGGTAACTTCGTTCGTTTAGAGTTTATTCGCCAGAATTTTCATGAAAGTTGGTGTAGAAAATTACTGGCGATTTACTAGTATAAAAACCCCTTTGATGAAAGCGGGAACGAAGGTCCTAGCGAGCTTTGAAGCTGGAATGAATTCGCCTAACTTGCCCTGGCACGTAAACATTACATCACGGAAACACAGAAGCCGATTCGGGGAAGTCCCTTGCTTTTGCCAAGTTGAATAATTCAACAGTGAAATGCAAGCATTTTTTTGGCAGTTTTGCTTTGCTGTACCAACTGAGCTACGAGGCCAGGCTGAGTCACGCTATGATCAAAATATTTCATCACGCTCTTCGTCACGCACGCTAAAACAGGGTGATTAGTCAGGTCATATCTTGATTTATATTATCATTGCAAACACGTAAAAAATACCATAAATCACCAACTTTTAAAATTTACACCACTTCGGCTTGTATCTTACGTTGCCGTAATATATTTTGGACCCCAAGGGCAGAGAGAACAACGGCGGGGTTAATGCCCCTGGGGCTTTTCTTGTTTTTTTGGGGGGGGGGTAGTCGCTTGCCCCAGACCTCCGCTCGGTCAAAACAATACTTGCCGGTAATCTTCGTTCTTTTAGCGTTATTTCGCCAGAATTTTCATGAAAGTTGGTGTAGAAAATTACTGGCGATTTAATGGCATAAAAACCCCTTCGATGAAAGCAAAAACGAAGGTGCTAGCGAGCTTTGAGGCTGGCATGAATTCGCCAAACTTGCCCTGGCACGTAAACATTACCTCACTGAAACACAAAAGGCGATTCGGGGAAGTCCTTGCTTTTGCCAAGTTGAATAATTCAACAGTGAAATGCAAACATTTTTTTGGCAGTTCTGTTTGCTTCGCCAAAATCCTTAGTGAAAGTTGTGTAGAAAAGTACAAGAAATTCAATGGAGTTGACTTCTCTTCGATGTGAGCAAGGACAAAGGTGCTACGTACCGAGCTTTGAAGCTGCCATGAATTCGCCTAACTTGCCGTAACACGTAAACATTACGTCATTGAAAGACAGAAGCCGATTCGGGGAATTCCTTGCTTTCTCTAAAGCATTTATCGAATCATGGCCTAAAAGTAAACTTTTAAGTTTCCTTTTTCAGTAGATGACCGTTCCCTTTCGATTAATGGATAATTTTTTCTTCATCAATAAATCTAATTAAATTTCCGTGCCCTTATTTAATATTTAGAATTACGCTGAGATGTCAGCTCGTTTAAAACAAAAAACGTGACGTAAATGAGTCACGCCATGGTCAAAACTATTTCGCCCCGTTCTTCTTCGCGAGTGCTAGAATAGGTGGATGACCAAGGAATGAGGGAAGGGAAAGGTGTTCATACTATAAGGGATTCATGATATCACAAGGAGAAGGGTGCAGAGAAGACGTTGGCGGGGGGAGATGTCAGCACACATGTCAAAAGTAAGAAGAATCAGCAACTTCAAAGCTTTATACCACTTGGGCACATATCTTGAGTGACTGTGATGTATTTTGCACCCCGAGGGGAGGAGGAAAAACGGTGGGGTCCAATGCCCCTGGGGCTTTTCTTGTTTTTTTTTTTGGTGGTCACTTGCCCCAGACCTTCGCTCGGTCAAAACAGTACTTGCTGGTAATTTTCGTTCGTTTAGAGTTTATTCGCCAGAATTTTCATGATAGTTGGTGTAGAAAATTACAGGCGATTTAATGGCATAAAACCCTTTTCGATGAAAGCAAAAACGAAGGTGCTAGCGAGCTTTGAAGCTGGCATGATTTCGCCTAACTTGCCCTGGCACGTAAACATTACATCACTGAAACACAGAAGTCGATTCGGGGAAGTCCCTTGCTTTCGCCAAGTTGAATAATTCAACAGTCAAATGCAAGCATTTTTTTGGCAGTTCTGTTTGCTTCGCCAAAATCCTTAGTGAAAGTTGTGTAGAAAAGTACAAGAAATTCAATGGAGTTGACTTCTCTTCGATGTGAGCAAGGACAAAGGTGCTACGTACCGAGCTTTGAAGCTGCCATGAATTCGCCTAACTTGCCGTAACACGTAAACATTACGTCATTGAAAGACAGAAGCCGATTCGGGGAATTCCTTGCTTTCTCTAAAGCATTTATCGAATCATGGCCTAAAAGTAAACTTTTAAGTTTCCTTTTTCAGTAGGTGACCGTTCCCTTTCGATTAATGGATAATTTTTTCTTCATCAATAAATCTAATTAAATTTCCGTGCCCTTATTTAATATTTAGAATTACGCTGAGATGTCAGCTCGTTTAAAACAAAAAACGTGACGTAAATGAGTCACGCCATGGTCAAAACTATTTCGCCCCGTTCTTCTTCGCGAGTGCTAGAATAGGTGGATGACCAAGGAATGAGGGAAGGGAAAGGTGTTCATACTATAAGGGATTCATGATATCACAAGGAGAAGGGTGCAGAGAAGACGTTGGCGGGGGGAGATGTCAGCACACATGTCAAAAGTAAGAAGAATCAGCAACTTCAAAGCTTTATACCACTTGGGCACATATCTTGAGTGACTGTGATGTATTTTGCACCCCGAGGGGAGGAGGAAAAACGGTGGGGTCCAATGCCCCTGAAGCTTTTCTTGTTTTTTTTTTTTTGGTGGTCACTTGCCCCAGACCTTCGCTCGGTCAAAACAGTACTTGCTGGTAATTTTCGTTCGTTTAGAGTTTATTCGCCAGAATTTTCATGATAGTTGGTGTAGAAAATTACAGGCGATTTAATGGCATAAAACCCTTTTCGATGAAAGCAAAAACGAAGGTGCTAGCGAGCTTTGAAGCTGGCATGATTTCGCCTAACTTGCCCTGGCACGTAAACATTACATCACTGAAACACAGAAGTCGATTCGGGGAAGTCCCTTGCTTTCGCCAAGTTGAATAATTCAACAGTCAAATGCAAGCATTTTTTTGGCAGTTTTGCTTTGCTTCGCCAAAATCTTTAGGGAAAATTGTGTAGAAAAGTACAAGGAATTCAATGGACTTAACTTTTCTTCGACGAGAGCGAGGACGAATGTACTAGCGAGCTTTAGTTTGAAACCTGGCATGAACTCGCGATCGCTGTGAACTTAGTAATATTATGATGTAAAGTGTATGTATGAGTGCCAAGAAGTGAGCAATACTGCCCTCCATAATTTCCCCCCGGCCACAGGCCTTAAAAGAAGAAATTAGAAATGAGAACCAAGATAAAAGAAAAATCTTTGACCCCAGCGGGATTTGAACCCACGACCTCCTGATTAGAACATCGTCGCTCTACCAACTGAGCTACGAGGCAAGGCTGAGTCACGCTATGATCAAAATATTTCATCACGCTCTTCGTCACGCACGCTAAAACAGGGTGATTAGGCAGGTCATGTCTTGATTCATATTATCATTGCCAACACGTAAAAAATAAGATTAATCACCAACTTTTAAAATTTACACCACTTCGGTTTGTATCTTACGTGGCCGTAATATATTTTGAACCCCAAGGGCAGAGAGAACAACGGCGGGGTAAATGCCCCTGGGGCTTTTCTTGTTTATTATATAGACAAGAGCATTTTTGCACAAACAACAGTGTAAGAGCGGAAAATGACGTCATCGATATCCTCACTAGTGAGGATATGGAGAATAGGCCACTTGAGTCAGGGGTGTAGTTTCGAGTGAACTTTTATGCGAGTGGTCTATTTCCCACTAAAAAACCCCCGTCTGTGTCGTAAAGAGGAATACGTTACAACGCATGGTACAGGGTCAAATATGAATTAAAACCGTTTCAAATATAGTAGGAAACGTGAGTTGTTCTTAAAAGCAGTTGAGAGAGAAAACGTTTCTATACTTACGAGTAGTTACGTAAAATAAATCAATCATTAAATAAATGTTCATTCCAACGCCGAGTAATAACCGGACTGGGGAGCACTACCAAACTAAGATATCCTCAGTGCCACTTCAAATATTGGGCGGGCTGGGGTATTGAAAAGAGATATTATTATTATTATTATTATTATTATTAATATTATTATTATTATTATTATTATTATTATTAGCAGTAGTAGTAGTAGTAGTAGTGCTAGTAGTAGTAGTAGTAGTAGTAGTAGTAGTAGTAGTAGTAGTAGTAGTAGTAATAGTATTTTATAGTAATAAATTAATAAATCATTTTGACGATTGTCGGTGGCCGCGAAACAAAACCAGCCGTAGAAAAAAAATCAACGACTACGAGCCAACCATTGCATAGGTGTGGTTTAGAATTTATTCTTTCCGGAAATGATAATAAATGACAAGTTTGACCAGAGTGCGTTTTCTAGTAAATGCAATGACATTTATTCTACTGAAAAGTACCGCAGATAGAATACAATGTGAGAAACATTTTAGATATCTATAAGCGCATGCGAGTTAAATTTATAGAACGGAACAACCCTACCTTGACAATGGAGACCCTTAACAAAGACCTTTCCCGACATCTAAATTACACAGTTTTTAGCAAGGTTTCATTCGTGCAGCAGGCTGTCATCCTCGGAGACCCAGGGGCAGCTAGTTGGGGCGACAGGATTTCCATTGGCGAAAGTTTGCAACGAGAACCGGAGAGCCCCTGGGCATTTACTCTTACCGAACGAGTTCCAGGAGCGTTTGAAATCCCGCCTTCTGATTGGCCAGAAAATTTTTCAACCATTCAACCATTCACCATTCACTGTTTCTCTGGCCTTTCTCATGTCCGCTGCCACCTCCACTAAATCAACTTTTCGCAGTCTTCCCTCGCCAATATCAAATCGCGTTCTGGGGTACCCTTTTATCCTCTCAGTCCAAAAACCTCAATCCTCCCCCTCTTGGTTTCTGAAGTGCCCACCCCATGTCGCACAATTCTTTTGTTACTTCATGAAAACTTTCCAATTCTGTTGCCCTCCCCCCCGGGGGGGCACTTCCTATAGTGGAGTATACGAGGAGGCTCTGCCCGAAAGGGGTGAATTTCTTGAGCCTGCAGCATAGTGAAAGGTTGGAAAAATTTTATGTTAAGTATGTTAAGGGTCATCAAAGTGCGCTGCTAAGAAAAAGAGACAGCAGCTAAAGTTAAGTATATAAATGGATGCCAAATTCTGGCAAAAATAACAACTCGAAGCACACGAAAATTGAGGGCCTTTAGTAACCGACCCAGGGCGACTGAAAGCACAGATACAAACGTCGCAACAATAGGATATTCTACTGTTTTGGCTTATCCTTGAGGTATAAACATGTGTATAAGAAAGGGCTATATTCTTGCTCTAGGTTATGAAAGGGGTGCCATTAAAGGGTAAGGGTTTGAGCCTAGGGGTGGAGCCTCCCTGTATAAAACTTTACTGCTGATAGCTTGGATTCTAGTGCCAGTAACTCTTTTATACAAACCTTATGACGTTGCTGTCTTGTCGTGCTGCCCAAAGTGGATGTGGTCTTGAAGTCCCTCTGAAGTGGAGAACTCAAAGAAACATTCTAACTCCCGGCATTCAAACAGAGCGTCTTGATTGGAACCTTCAGGATCTTTGCGACTCGGTTTTATTGCCCTGCCCAATGTAGTGAAGAATTTATGCTCGTCAACTTTCTTTGACAATGTAGAAAAGTGTCATTCCGTTCATTAGAAAACGCAGTCTGGTCAAACGAGTCACGGATCAATAAAGATATCAAGAAAGCGTCTAGCATTTCATATACTGCCATTTCTGGATTAAATGAATCTTCAGCCACGCCTATGCAATTGTTGGCTTGTAGTCGTTGATTTTTGTTATATGTTCTCTTTCATCACCCCACCCCGCCCAATATATATTTGAAGTTTTGCTGAGGATACCTTAGTTTGGTAGTGCTCCTCAGTCCGGTAATTTCTCGGCGCTGGAATGAATATTTATCTTAAGATAAGGCACAACACTTTTAAGTTTAAAAGAATACATGTTTCGGCATCCCTGATGCCATCCTCGGTTCAAGAAAAAAGCTACAACAAAGCTATTTATATGTAATAGTTATCAGAAATGTAAATGAAAATATTTATTTTACGTAACTAGCCGGAAGTATGGAAACGTTTTCTCTCTCAACTGCTTTTGAGAACAACTCACGTTTCTTACTACATTTGACATGTTTAATACGACTTTAATTCATATTTGACTTTGTACCTTGCGTTGTGACAGATTCCTTTATGATATAGACAAGAGTGTTTTAGTGGAAATATACCATTCCCATAAACGTTCACACGAAACTACATCCGGGACTCGAGTGGCGTATTTTCCATATCCTCACTAGTGAAGATATCGATGATGTCATTTTCCGCTTTTACACTGTTGTGCAAAAATACTCTTGTCTAGATAATAAAAAAGAAATTACAAGGTGGCTTGAATTTTATTTTCTCGTGGTATTAAAAAGACAATATTTTACCACTCGAAAATAAAATTCCTATCTTCCCGCCTCCGTGTAATATCCCCTATATATTTTGGGTGAACTCCAGTGCTCGCACTTCTTTTTTCACACTTGGCAGATGAAAACTGTTAACCAATTTTTTATAAATTATCATAAAGTGCACAGCGTTTAAAGCGCAAAGGATTCTTTTAACTTCTGTTTTCGCCTGCTGCCAAGTTAGTCGCGCGACGTTGATAAGATTGTGTGACAAATTGTGACGTAAGCAAACTCCAAGAATCTTGTCGGGGTCCCAAGTCTTTTGAGATCAGTAATTCTAACTACTGCGAACTTCACAATTTCTATTCAAAAGAAGATTCCTACAGTCCATACCGAACGACTAGAACCAAGGCTATAACAGAAACTCAGGCGACTTAGTCGAAAATAATTTCATTTCACCTTCTGGCGGCAGGTGAGTCAGGACTACTAACACGATTTTCGTTGCAACTTTTCTCAAATATATTTTTCTGCCTCGATCGCGTCCAAGTTGCCGGAGTTGTTGAACAGTCTAAATTCATTAGTAGAGTTCAACTACATAACTTCTTTTCTTTTTTTAGGGATCTGGAGAATGTTTTGTATTCCTTAAGGAGCAGAAAATTTGAATCAACTACGATGCCCGACGTTGTTTACTTTGTTGAGCGTCACCCGCATGAATATTTATCAACTTAACGCAATTTTCATCGTGTTCTGGATCACTATTGGATGTATGAGCATTAAAGGAAGCTATAGACATTTATTTTGGACAGCAACGGATTAGCATCCCCGAAAAATGTATTTTTGCCAAGTTCTACGGTTATGTCAGAGACCTTTGACACGAGCGATATTTATGTTAACACGCTGTCAGTGCCGGAGTTCTAACCTGTTTTCGCTTGTGATCCAGGCAGATACCCGCATGCTTGAACTTACGATTTGATTAAATAAGGTAAGAACTTTGCTGTGATGTTGTTTTTTAACCCAATTTAGGCCGCAAACGATGCGAAATTGTTTCTTGTATTTGGCCCATTTTTGGGATCTCATAATAGGCTTCAGAGTAGGTTGCCTTTAACTTTACCTGGTGTACTCAAAAATTTATTAACTTTTGCCACATTTTGTCTGTGAACTTAGTTCGTCTACCTTAGATACTAGGTTCAAGCAAAATTTCGTAAACTGTATCTAATTGGCCGTAGCGTGCCTCCCAAAATCCATAAATTTCAGCCTTTCGATCACCGCCGGAAACCCCGTAATGCGGGCAAAATTGGTTTTTGGCTTGTAGCAAAGCAAAAATAAAGAATTGGAAAATAAATAAAGTGGTTTTGATACATGTGTAACAAACCCTTTTCACAAACAAAAAATAAAGGAAAACTATTTTTGGTCGCGAAATCGAATGGACCACTTTTAGCGAGAATGCAACTTAATAATTCATAAGCCCATTAACCTATCAAATGATCGATAATACGTCACGTGCATTGACTTTATATTGATAAAAACCTCTTCCTTATTAGTATGCGGTGTTTTATCAGATATAAAGTCACTGCACGTGATTTATGAATATTAATTATCAACACATCAACTGAAACAACAAATGGTGGGTGAATATTTAATCACAGGCTTACCATCCTCTGTTTGTGTTGCGGACCTGTGCTTGCTGAATATTAATAGCCGCTTCGGTTGTGTACAAAGGATTCTGTGAATACGATAATTGAGGCTTTTTGAACGGGTGAAAGTCAAATAGAAAAAATAGTCCCAAGCGGCCTGTTTGGCGCACGAGAAACACGTGCAAATTGTAGGAAATAGTGAAATTTATTTCACCATTTTAATTTATTTTTATCACCATATTGTTGCGCTGCGACGCGTGGCAGCACGCACGTGTGCCAAACAGGCCGCTTGGGACTCGCGAGTTCAAATTTGCATCGAAAACTACATTCCTGAGATGCCTTTGAGTAGGCAACTTGTGCAGATCATAGGCAGAAACAAATTTTCCATAGGATTCGAAAGTTTGTGCTGGATTTTAAGAGTCAGTTCGTGGACTCGAATGAGTCAAAATCAGGCCAAATCAATCTACAAAGACTTTTCTTTAGGAAACCGGGATTCTTTTGTCAAAGGCACAAAGTTAAGTGTATTGATTTTGGCGAAATCCCAAGCCGGTCGGAAATTTGAGGTTCTTGAAGCTGCATGCCTTGTGAGTATTTATACATTTACAGAGTAGGTCAAACTTCGAGTTTCTAAAACAGCCTCCAGGAGCTTTAAATCGACAAACCAAGCACATAATAACATACATTAACACAGTGTTCATGTTTCTAAGCGTTTTTATTTGACTTTCACCCGTTCAAAAAGCCTCAATTATCGTATTCACAGAATCTTTTGTACACAACCGAAGCGGCTATTAATATTCAGCTAGCACGGGTCCGCAACACAAACAGAGGATGGTAAGCCTGTGATTTAATGTTCTTTAATTTACACACACAGTAAATTTACTTTTGTACAAAATTAATAGTACAGTTGTTAAATACAGATCCAGACGAATTCTGTATTACATTACTACCGTAATCTGGTAAAGGCATATTAGACAATAGATCATCTGAAATTTCGAAATTTAGATCAGCTGGCAGAAGCGACTCCATGTCGTTGCGTTTGACGCTTTGCCCATAGTCTCCAAATTTCAGGGGGGGCTAAAATATTACTAGCCTGGTGCTGTTGCGCAAAACTTGATTTTTCATATTTAAACAAGGCATTTGATCGATGACCTGTTCTCGAAAAGCCCTGGAAGAGGACGCCATGTCCTCTTTGTTCAGTTCAAAACACGTGTGAGATTTGATTTTCTTGCGTACTAATTTTCGACGTAATATTTTTTTCGTATGCTAATTTCTAACGTCCACAAAAGCATCGATGTTATGAACTCTATTGGGACACGCTTATCTAGGAATGTCTTTGAAGCCGTTCAATAAACTCGCAGTTCGTGCTTTATCAAGTCTAAAACACTCGGCTGCGCCTCGTGTTTTAAACTTGATAAAGCACGAACTGCGAGTTTATTAAACATTACATAAGCCACGCGGGATGTTGGAAGAACACGAGAAGAGATTGTAAGCTTTACAAGCTTTTCGAGTGTTTTTCCAACATCCCAAGTGGTTTTTGGAGCCAATAAACCACAGAAATGTGTGGTATATTACTTTTATATAATACCTACGTTTTCCATGTGGTTTGCTGTTAAAATAGTCAGTAGGTATTGACCAATCACAGCGCGCGCATTATCTTAAGTTATTGTATAAAATACTAATAGTGTACGTTAATATACTATAATACATAATATAACTTAATATAATATTTAACAAATAAAAAAATCCTAAATCGTGCTCTGTTCCGTTATAAAGCACTCAAGGAACTGAGGAGGGCACGAACGAAGTGTAGGGTGAACACGAGCCGCAGGCAAGTTCTCCTCCCATCGTCTTGAGCGCTAACACTCGTCGTTTTAAAGCTATGACTGCATGTCAGCGTTTCAGACCTTATGGGTGTTGATCTTAGGAAGTGTTATCTGTTGAAAACCACCCACAAAGAGGGCGCAGTCACAAATAGTCCCTTTCTTGGCTCTGCTGTTGCTAATCGCCTGCTCCTGCACTTGAAATCTTTGAAATCCACTGTGGTGAAACCATGCATACCTTATTACACAGTATTTTCGCGACACTTTAATTTCGCGATTTGGGGATGGTAATATCTCGCAACACTTGTAGAAACTGAGTCACTTTATCTTCGCGATTTCTTCGATAAATCGATCATTAAATACTGTCGCTAGCTTCACCGCTGGAATAGTCACGAAATTATGCCGCCTTTTGAAAAAGCATTCTCATCGCCCTATTCTTGTCCCATAACCCGTTATTAGTCCTTAAGGTCCTTAGTTAACATATTTGGGGCTGTTTACATCGAGGGAGGGGAATCCTTGCCCAAGGAAGATCCTAGAAGGCGGATCATCCTAGCGTCGTATGTTTTCTATATTCAGTTTGCGTGCAAGGGTTGTACTTGACCCTAGAGCTAGGATGATTCCTAGCACCATGTAAATTACCTTCGCTCGGAAGATCCTAGTACTAGGGGCAGAAAAACAAACATGGCAGCGGCCGGCTGTTCAGCTGCTGAAAGCCAACAATTTCGTCTAGCTTTCCTTCTCCACTTGGAAACCACTCCGACCGAAATTTCTGTATGTAAACCAAACGAAAGGTTGGTTTGCCTTCTAGGATCTCCCAAGTACCAAGATCTTCCTCCCTCCATGTAAACAGTCCCTTAAAGACCTGTTTTTGGATTTTACTCCTTCTTTTCGCGAAGTTTTGTTAGCGGAAACTGTTGGTAAAAAATTTTCCTACTTCCTCCCCTTAGGCGATGTTTATCCTTCATTGCTAGTATATTTACAACTCATTGCCTGGGCAAAATTTTTCCCCTATAACTTATTGATGGCTCGGCAATGAGTGACTATTGAAGCAGTGAAAATGTATTACTATCTCTATCATTGGCGACGTCTAAAACGGCATTATTTTACACGCAGTAAAGGCAATAATGTAGTGCCGCTCGAGACATCTATAGCTGAAGTCTTCTAAAACTGCTAAAATCACTACTTGACCTAAAATGTTAGATGTAAAGAGTTCTAAAGGTTCAAAAAATTCTTAAGTTGAAAATGTGAGTTTGGTTGAAAGTGGGCTCGGTGAAATGTTTAATATCTCTAAATTTGTAGAATGGCTAGAGTGTCTCAAAGAGTTCTCACAGTTTTAAAACTTGTAAAATTCCAAATCTGAGTTTGTATGAAGGATAAAGGGTAAAGTCGCACTCGGGCCGATGAGGCCCACACCGTCAGGGCTTATCCCGGTTTTTCTAGCATGAAGCAACTGTGAGTATGGCTATTGCCCCCTTGACGGGATGCTAGACCATCGTAGGGTTATCCCCCAGCAGTATGTCGCCGGTACCAATTTATACACCTGAGGTCAATTTAAGAAAGAAATTACTCTTGTAGTTATTTACACGTGCAAAGTCCGACTTGCAAATACAAGAATTTAATAAAAGAATTTTCTACTCTGGACTCACACGTGTACCACGAGTCAGATATACCAGAGTAAATTACAGGAAAATTAATTACAGGAAGGTAAGACAGGAAGCGGCAAGTGAAGGGAGTAATAAAATTTGCTGTTATCAAGCCGGAAAGTAAATGAATTCAAAGATTGCCTTCACCGAGTGCGAAGACTTGAAGAACAGTTGGAGCAACAAACAAAAGAAGAAAAACTGCTCAGACCTTTTACCTCCCGGCAAGTCTCAGGTACAAGCGCGAAAAACGTGTCCACAGTGTTCAGTAATGATCACGAATTGCTCTGTAAACGTAAATGTGAACTGTATTAAACTGAACCATTTTACCATTAGTGGATACAACTAACTAATAAAGGTTTACTAATTTTAGGGAAGTTGTGAAATGTGCATAGTTAAGTGGTATATATCACTCTTACTGGAGAGTGGTATACCGCGTTTCACTGGGTATCCTAACGCATGCACGTGATGTGGTATAAATCCGGTGATTGGTAGTTAAAGAGATAAATTATTAATGAGTTTGAAAAGGCAATTCTTACACTCATTTAATATAAATGATTGTCAAAATGACTACTGCAGGGACTGATCAAACAACGTGAAAAGACGTATGTTACAATATTTCGACTGGCCAATACCAGTCTTCATCAGGTTTATTATGGCAAATCACGAATTTACAGAAATATATATGTAGTAGAACAATGAGCGGAAGTTACCTATATGACGTGGTATGGTGTGGCTTAGAAATGATCGAAAATAAACAAAAACAATTTTCAGTTACAAATTACAGTTCATCACGTTTATTAATGCCTAGAGGCTCAAGAGTCTTAGCCTTGTGAATAATGTGAGCCTCACGTGCCTTTCTAAAAGAATCGTGTTCATTAGGGACTTTCATACCGGGAAGTCTGGGTACTAGTTAAGCGGCTTGTAGGGACAAAAGTATCAAACATGGCGGCCATCTGTGAGAAAGCGTGACCATCATGGTGAAGTGGTTTTGCTGCTCAGCGTTTTATCGTCTGCCCCGTGACCCTAAGGTTCAAGTTGCGTACACGAGGATTCTTCAAACTTCGGGTATAAACTGGCATTCTGGTCATATCTGTGCTGAACATTGGAGCCGTGGATGCAGAGAAAGTGTGAGTTCTGATTTACCTGACATTCCTGTTCCAGCCTCCCAATTAGTGACACTGGAAAAGAAACTTAATAAGCCGAAAGCTCAACTGAAGAAGAAAACAACAAAGGCTGACAAACTAAAAGTACGTCAGCTCGAAAGGAAATTCTTCCTGGCCAAGGGGATGTCTGGCAATTCTAGAAAACGAAAAGCTCCAGCAGAAAGAGACAATTTTCAACCGGCTGCAAAAAAGCCAAAGGACTTATCTAAACGACAGTTATCTACTTGTTTGCGTGCTTCAGAAGAAGATAAGCAGAAGTTAGCGGAGCAGCTGACCAATGCTCAGGACATGGTTAAAAAACTCAGGACTGAAAATCTTAGTTTAAAAATTAAAATGCGAAACATTGAACAAATCCAGCAAAAGACTACTAAACGGAATGAAGAACTGAAAATGACTATAAAAATGCTACAACAAGAGCAATTAATCTACTCCAACCTCATTAAGAAACCAAATACATTTAAGTACTTGTGTGGATTATCTGTTGAACAATTCAATATTCTTTGGAACTGTGTGCGGCTTTATTGTCATGTGATTATCTATCCTGATTGCAAAGGTAATGGGGAGAGAACTCTAGATAAAGCTACAGAGCTTTTAGCAGTTCTTACAATCTGTAGACATTCTCTCCATCAGGGTGTGATGGCTTACTTGCTCAAGGTAGGAGAGAGCACAGTTCAATGCACATTCGTTGCATGGATAGTTTTCCTAGAAACAATCTTCAATTGTATTGACCTGAAGCCCGAAGCAGGTTTTTTACTAAAAAAAATGCCAGACATTTTCGTAAAGACTGGCCATGGACTCACAGACATGATCATCGATTGTAGTGAATTCAAATTTCAGCACGTGTCAAATTTGGATTTGAATTCTCTCATGTTTTCCAATTACAAGAATACCATAACAGGCAAAGCGCTCATAGGAATTGCCCCACATGGGATGGGTCTTCTTTTCAGTGATATCTACCCAGGTTCTATATCAGATAACAACATCACTGAAAAGTCCGGGGTTATCCACTGGATTCAACCAGAACATGAACTAATGGCAGACAGAGGGTTTGCCGTTCAAGATCTTTGTGCATTGAAAGGAGTACACTTGAATCGCCCTGCTAAGAAGATGTCAGACCAGTTTACACAGGCAGAGGTTGCATCCAATTTTGACATCGCATCAACAAGAATTCATGTTGAAAGGTTTATTGGACGAGTTAGAGAATGGTCTATTTTGAATGCTGTTTGGCCTGTTCAACGAATGGACTTATTACCCTCCACCTGGCAGGCATTGTGTCATATTGTCAATCTGACAATGCCCCCTATTGGTCGCAGAGAAAAGAAATAAAGTAGATGGTTTGTAAATCCAAGTTGTGACTTTATTAAACACAACTGTTTCAAAAGTTAAATAAGACAGTCTAAGTGAGTTTTATTTGACTTTACTTTGAGAACTCGACCCTAGGAACTGACTTTACCACTGTATTTATGTAGGACCTTAGGGGTTTGATACTTGCAAAGTCTGGAATACGTCCAGCCACATTTTCTCCTAAGCGTTTGTAGTAGTTATTTTCTGAATGTGACCACTCCAACAAAGGTTTGTCATTCAAAATACTGTTTGTGATGTCCTTTACAACTGACATTAAAACATTGTCTGTCTTGACAAGGAAAAATGATGCTTGTTGTGTTTCAGGGTGATATGTTTCTAAAATACAATAAGGGGCACCAGTACACACCATTTCTAACTGAGGCTGGATGTAATAACTTGGCATCTGTTTCAGTGATGAAAGTGGCCCCTCAGTTTTAGCTGCTCTTGTTTTGACTTCCAAAATGAAAGGAGATGCAGCCAGTGCATCTGGACTAGCACCATAATTTGAATCACTTGGATCCTCAAAGAAACCACAGGTTTCAGTTTTACTGTTGGACAAATGGCGAAATACTGATATTGCTTCCTTCTCAAATTTGTGACCCCGCTTGAAATTCTCAAAGTTTGTTTTAAGAACATCACTTTCTTCCAAACCTTGTTTAACCACTTTCCAGTATTTAGTGAACTTCTCTTGTCCATATAAACCAAGGAGTGCAGGTAGTCTACTTCCAGTTATTTTGAATTTACGTAGATCTTTCCATTCATTGGTGTTCTGTAGAACATCATGGTAATTTGGTCCACAAGGGGAAGGAGCCTTCAAATTGCTTATATTTACTGTCATTAAGGGCCTCTTTTCTTAAAGCTGAGTTTCAATACTGGCAATGACTTGGTTATTCTCTTGACTGACTGCCTCATACAAAACTTTGCTATCTCTTGTCCCTGAGTCTGAGGTTTGTTCCCTAACCTTCTGTTCACTTGCTTTAACAACACATTTAGAAGTTAGAGCTCTCTGAATGCTGTTTGCCACTAGATCCATCTTAGTTTGATTACAATCAACTCTTTCCTGACAAAATGATTCCTCACAGTAATCATGATCAACTAGAGACTGAGATTTTCTTAAAGAGTATCTGTAATCTAAATGTTGATATAGGGATGTTGTTGGTCCAATAATTGAATTTTCAAGTACTGTGTACACATGGTGTTCAAAAGGTTTAAAAGTTCCCTCGATTTTGGTGATTTCTCTTTTCATTTCCTCGCTCATTTTTTGAACATTACGCTTCATTGTGCTATTTTGGGGATCAGCCGCTTGAATGCCACCTCCTTTTCTTTCAGCATGTACAGCAGATTTAGCTTTTAACTCCCTCAGTGGTACCATTGGTATAGAACTCTTGTGTGAACATCGATGCCATTTTTGTAGCTGTTCTGTACTTGTTAATGCTAGTATTCTTTCTCCAGTTTCATGATAGTGTTTCAAGAAGAGAAGTAGTGCTAATACATGGCAACAGATTCCACTAAGTCCTACTGGACAACTACAGTGAGCTTTGCTGGGTATTCCATTTTCAAACGTAATAACTGTGGGGCGTTGCATGGACCCGTAAGACTTTTTTATCATAGCTTTAACGTAAACGTCTTGCCCATCGGCTAGAGTTTTAACATTGACAATTTTTCTACTTGTGAACATTTGTAACGCTTTCTTTTGCTGACCAGCACTACCCTCTTGTTTCTTTGAAACATACTGAGTAAACATTTTACCATCGACCCTGGGAAGATCGTCGCTAGCTGCCCTCCATTTGGCTGTGGCTGGTGGAATTTCAAAGGAATCAAGACTACAAGGAAATACATAGGCTTTTTCTGACTTTGCTTTGAGTTTCTGGACTAGTCCTGGATACCTTGATAATCGATTTATCCTGATTGTTAGTTCTTGTTTTGAACCAGATGGAGAGGCTCCGATATCTGCCAGCCACTTCACGCAGTTTTCCTTGTTATGTTCTACACCCTTCTCCATATTTCTTGAATTTCTTTCTCACCTGAACTTGATAGCCCGTATTTTCTTAACTTTTACGTGGTGTTATCTATCTTCGAGGTCTAAATTCACATGAAACGTTTATACAACTATTGCACTTTTCGAAGGGCCGCCAAGTTATTGAATTTTCCCGCGAAATTTTGTCCCTACAAGCCGCTTAACTAGTACCCAGACTTCCCGGTATGAAAGTCCCTAATTATTAAAGTGCTACTACGGTGAAAATTTCTTGTTTTGTTTTCAACTGTTTTAAACTTCAAACTCTTCAATAGATGCCATATTATATGAATCGCGATAAATCAGATCGATATATGCTTACACGGCCCAGAAATATATGTCCGAAAACCGCGTTAAACCCGTCCGCCATTACTAAGCTCGCAATAGAGAAGCCCGCGAATTTCATGGAAGCGGTCTCATTTCTAACCACGTGAATTTTGCTCGTGACGTAGAAGTCTCAACCATCGCCACAACAAAAGCCGGAGAAGAGTATAATGAAGAGCCAAACATTGCATTATATGGATGTGTTTTCCGCCGAATTTGTCGTCCAGTTCTTTTGAGAGCGCTTTAGAACAAAGTTCTTCTTTTTGGCGAAGTCGGCGAACTCGCAGAAGTCGCGCCATACGATGACAGTTTTGAGCCTCACGCTACCGAAGAGGAAGCCGTCTCAAACAATGCAAGAATGGATCAAGAAGCCGAACAAATATCCCAGTTATCCCAATTCACAAACACTGAAATCCTTCCGATAATACAACAAATTTAACTGTTTCACATGTCTGTTGTGTTGGGGTCCGTCAGCTGTTTCTTACTGTTGCTTTTTTTCTTGCCGATACGGGTTGAGTTTGTTGTTATTATGTTCACAGATTTGTTGCAGTACACTGAACTGTAGTTAGAAAGATTTTAGACCTAAAAATAATAAATCCGATAATAATAATAAGCTCTCCCTTCTAAAAGAAAAGCCCACATAACGCTACATGAAAGTTTTTTGAATAAGTATAGAGAGCCCTGAGCCTAACATGCATTCTGAATTTTATAGATGAAACAAAAGGTCGAGAAAAATAAATTCACGTAAACGAAGTGAAGTCGCGAATCGCCCGTGCATTTGTACGAACACTGTAATCTTACTACCTAGTAAACAAGCAAATGTGAATTAACAGAGATAAACTCTGATTTACCATCACAAGTCTAGGTATAAACTGTAGAATACATCGTCACATCGAAAACGTTACTGCGAGATGTGGCTACCC
The DNA here is from genome assembly GCA_964030785.1 of Siderastrea siderea. NCBI lineage: Eukaryota > Metazoa > Cnidaria > Anthozoa > Scleractinia > Rhizangiidae > Siderastrea > Siderastrea siderea. Next base: position 17,794,435 of record OZ034976.1, on the reverse strand, counting down.
CGAACGGGGTGAAAGGAAATTATAGCTAATTATGTAAGACTTTGGGAGCTCGCTACGCCGTACGCCTTGAGAGAAATTAATTGAAGTATAAAAGAGATATTAGGAGCTGGCTACGTGGTACGTGGAGAGAGATAAGTTGAAATGTACGAGGGATGTGAGGAGCTGGCTACACAGTAAAAAGAACAGGCAATATATATGTTATGGTCGATTAAGTTCGGTTGTTTATATTTTCACGTTATATGTGGCCGAGTAATTCAAAGAAATTTCGAGTAATATTCTCGTTTATAGAATGAGGAATGCAAGGTGATGTTCTGTTATGGTCCACTAGTTTGTAGGAACTTCAAATAATATTCTTTTAGCGGAAGTTTAAGTGGGGAACGTTCATAGTACGCGGAATACACGGTAATGTTTTCCTATTTTCTGCTTACTAGCGCGTACCACGTACCAAGTTGAATAAAAATAATTTCTGCGTATCGCAGAGCCGGCTTCGCGGTGACACAGAAAATAGTTCATGTGAAGGGGCATATATCATGCAGTTAAGCCGAAATCTGTTGGGACTTATACATGTATATGCACAAGACAATCGAGCGAAGTATCTCTTAGGTGTGTGAGGAAATGTGCATGTTACCGCACATTGTCAAACGGCAAATAAATATTCGCTCACCATTCGACCATCCCGCTTAGATATGACTGCTGATGTTTTTCTTCCTGATGGCTGGAACTGATCCTGGTTTTAAATATTTCCTTGTAACTTTCTCATAGAATGCTTTAACTTGCGATCAGGCCGAATTTTAGCATCGCTCTCATATTCTCTTACGTGGGTCGCTAGCTAAAATAGGGCCTGATACAATCTCTCACAGGAGTTCGTGTCGGCGGCCAAATTTTGGCCGCGGGAATCTCGCAATCTGATTGGCCCTTTAACAATAGAACTGTCAACGGAAGTAAATTGTCTACGAGACTTGCTCACAATTTTCAATCCGACCGCCATGGCCAAGGAACAAGTCTGCCGAGGTAAACGTGTCGCTCAAAGATATTCTCGTCGTTCTAGGAGAATTGTCATCATTTCTTTCTCTCCTGAGAATGGCGTCCGGTTTGACGCAAGCTGTCTCTCACTCGGAGCAGAGAAGTACAGCAACAGTGAAGTATGCATCCCGTTTTATCGCATCATGTCTCCAAATTTTCATTTGAAGGCTTTCAGCTAGTATTGGAAATATGAGCAGAGTAGTGGTTGTATCAGCGTTTTACGAAACAAAACGAACAGCAAGTATCTTTCGCCAAGAGTGATCAACAAGTCAACCGATAATTCCGTAAACTTGACGATAAGCTGATGTTTAGTGAGAGCCGCACTCAGCGAGATGCTGTATTTATTTTTACCTAAGTAATAAAAGACTTTCAGTTTATTCATTCAGTGTTAATAATGTCGTTTTAATGATCTCTGACATTGATATCAAAGGATCTGACTAAGTTTATAATAAATGTTCTTCGTTTTAAAATTCGCTGCAGTTTAGAGATGAAATTCGCTGGTAATCTCAAATATTTTATCACTTCTGGAACTAAATTAAATTTATACAAAACACTCGTTTGTTTATAAACGGTTTTATTGATATCTTTTTTCTAAATAGTGAAACTGAAGGTATTTCTCTTAATTTCCCAAGGTATTTTACGCACTAAATCGGTGACAAATGCGTAGAGAATATTTCCGGATACCACCTGAAATGAGAAAGAATTCAAACATGCAGCATATTTTGGTACATGACAACCTCGTCGTGTTCTGAATTTTCATTCAGTTTCAGCTCAGACAGAGCAACTATGTACAATACCGGAGCGCGTACCTTCAAGTTGTAAATTTGAACGCTTATAGCGAAGATCATGATCATATGGCAAAAAGGCAGATTATAAAAGTCAGTTCATAACTGTCCAAAGAAATTATCGTTCATACCTTTAAGCTCGGAAGACTCGGCCTTCGCCTCAGCTTTCCTGAATCCTACGAATCTGACTTAACGAAGCATCCACTTTTAAGATCTCCTTCTCCACCGTGCAAAAACCACAGAATTCGGAAATATAAAACGAAATCGATACGACGACACTTAAATGTCAACTCGAAATTCACATCAGTGCTTTCGGATCGCTAGCGGCAGCGATGGAAGAAGATACAAATCAGACTTCACAACAATCAAGAAAATGGCGGATTTTTCATATATGAAAAATGTACTTCCGCGCGTAAAGCACCTTGGGTGACACTGGCTCTTTAACTTTAGTTGCTGTCGTTTTTACTTAGCTGCGCACTTTGGTGACCCTTAACATACTTAATATACTAAGATAACGATTTTTCCAAACTTTCACTATGGTGCAGGCTCAAGAAAGTGACCCCTTTTGGGCGGAGCCTCCCTGTATACTCCACTATAGGAAATGCCTTCCCCCTCGGTGGGAGGGCAACAGAATTGGAAAGTGTTCAGGAAGTAACAAAAGAATTGTGCGACATGGGGTGGGCACTTCAGAAACCAAGAGGGGGAGGATCGGGTTTTTGGGACTGAGAGGGTAAAAGAGTACCTCACAACAAGATTTGATATTGGTGAGGGAAGACTGCGAAAAGCTGATTTAGTACAGGCGGCAGCGGACATGAGAAAGGCCAGAGAAACAGTTGGAGGGAGAAGATGTAAGAGAAGTAAATGGTTGATAAAGGTTCAGGTATAACTGACGTTTTCGTCAAGATTCGCATCAAGCAGAAGACTATGGGTATTACATAAATTTGATAAAGATGATGAAAGCCTCATGAGAGATGGATTAAATTACCTAGATGAGAAAAAAATGACTACGTGACAGATTTGGAAAGCACCGTAGAGCCATACAAAACAAGACAACCGATGCAGCACCGCAGCACTTTAATGAGAAGGGACACAAACTCACGGACATCGTACTTATTCCACTCGAACTCATTAATTCTAAAAGAGAATCCATACGTTGAGCTTGAGAATCATTTTTACATAGATAAGGCCAAAACTATGCAACCACATGGAATAAACAGAGAAAATGACTATTAATCCTCTTTTTAACACTCCTCTTTGTTTATTCATGGATATTTTGTTTCGTCCCCATTGGCTTGTTTAACGTTAAATTCCAAACAATTGTATCACACATCTACTGTACCCGTTTTACTACATATTGTAATGACTATCTGTATTTTCATTAAATCCCCCAAAGAAGGACGGCTTGATTGTCCGAAATATCGGGAAAACCAACTCGCTCGTCATTTTTTCTTTGCTGTTCAGTTTAATGATAGTTTGGTAATCCTCTGTACTAATCCTCTGTACTAATTTTCTTTATTTCCATTACTTAAATGTTTGAGTAGAGATGACGTAAAGAGAAAATCTGTTTTCGTCATTTTAGGGCTTAAAGGGTTAATTGAAGTTTCCTGCTATTAGCACACTAGCCAAAATTTTTTGTATTTTATATTTTCGAAATAGAAAACTGTGTTTCGTGCGCTAGGAACAAGACATGGTATTGCCCCCTCGTCACATTATACAAAATATACTCTTCATAAACATTTATTCACTTCCTTGTGGTTAACCTATACCCAAATTTTGGGCGTAGCTTAACTATGACACTTTAAATTGTTGTTTTTTTTTCTGGGAATTACTGTAAATGATTAGAATCTAATGATGTTATTTCACTAAACGTACCTCAACTTTTTATTACAGGGGCTCATTACACGCAACAATCTTCTTAAAACTGTCTTTAGTCCCTCGTGATTAACCTATACCCAACTTTTGGGCATAGTTTAACCATGGCACCTTACAACCCATTCTGAGGACTATTCCATACGCGAATGAACCAAAATGGGATAAACACACACAACTAAACTGATCTCTTTAGTACGCGGGTTCATTACATCAAATTTTCTTCACAGACCTATTGTCAGTTCCTTGTGGTTAACCTATTAGCATAGGTCAACCATGACTCTTAACAACCCTTTCCGATAATTACTATGTTCATAAACGAACAACTCACATCGGATAACCACACACAACTAAACCGAACTCTTTATTACACGGCTTATTAATTATATGGAATTTTCTTCGTCAAACTGTTTTTAGTTCCGCCTGGTTACCCTACAACCAAGTTTTGGGCATAGGCTAACCATGACACTAAATTAACCTCTCCAATAGTTATTCTGTACACGATTAGACTCAAATGGGATAACCACACACCACTTAACTGAACTCTTTATTACACGGCTTATTATATGGAATTTTCTTCATAAATCTGTTTTTAGTTCCGCGTGGTTACTCTATACCCAAATTTTGGGCATAGGTTAACCATGACACTAGATAACCCTCTCAGATAGTTTTTCTGTACACGATTAGACTCAAATGGGATAACCACACACATCTGAACTGAACTCTTTATTACACGGGCTCATTACATGACATTTCCTTCCTAAAACTGCCTTTAGTTAACCGTGGTTACTCTATACCCAAATTTTGGGCATAGGTTAACCATGGCACTAAATAACCCTCTCAGGTAGTTATTCTGTACACGATTAGACTCAAATGGGATAACCACACACAACTAAACCGAACTGTTTATTACACGGCTTATTATATGGAATTTTCTTCATAAAACTGTGTTTAGTTCTGCGTGGTTACTCTATACGCAAATTCTGGGCATAGGTTAACAATGGCACTAAATAACCCTCTCAGATAGTTATTCTGTACACGATTAGACTCAAATGGGATAACCACACACAACTAAACTGAACTGTTTTATTACACGGATTATTATACGGAATTTTCTTCATAAAACTGTTTTTAGTTCTGCGTGATTACTCTTTTCCCAAATTTTGGGCATAGGTTAACCATGGCACTAAATAACCCTCTCAGATAGTTATTCTGTACACGATATACTCAAATGGGATAACCACATACAACTAAACCGAGCTCTTTATTACACGGCTTATTATATGGAATTTTCTTCATAAATCTGTTTTTAGTTCCGCGTGGTTACTCTATACCCAAATTTTGGGCATAGGTTAACCATGGCACTAACTAACCCTCTCAGATAGTTTTTCTGTACACGATTAGACTCAAATGGGATAACCACACACATCTGAACTGAATTCTTTATTACACGGGCTCATAACATGACATTAGAGACCTTAAGATCGAGGTTTTTCGGCATTTCCCGCGAACCGCGAACGTCAAGAAGTCACGTGACCACTGCCTTGCCGTTAGACTTGCGGTTTGAGGTTCACGTTTGTACGGCTAGACCACGCTCTTGTGGTAAGTAATTTACCGCGAGGTTTTTTTCACCCTAAAACATCATAATCCCACGTTTGAGAGGAAAGACTACTTTTTAGAACTCTTTTGCTTATTTATTATTGACTTCTTTTTCATGAAAACGTAATTTTGAAGACGATTTCTCAGCTAAAATAGAAGTGAAGGAACGAATGAAAAAAACATGGCAGCCGGCTATTTGTTGTTGGAACTGTTTTGCTAATCGGATTACGTTGTGGTTAAACTACAATACATAAAGTAAAACAAAAGCCAATTTATGATGATATGTGAATGCATGAATGTATACTTTTTTCCCTAGATGGCTCCGTTTAGATGGCCAAGCATACAAAATGACCTCGCCCTGGCTAAAGAAGTTGCTTCCACAAAGCCACAAACAGTGAAGTCTATAGTTCCGATAGCCATAGAGTCGACCTAAAGGGCCGTGGGTGCCGAGAAAGATTAACAAGGCTGATTGAAAAAATGAACAAGATGACAAAAAGGCGCTCAAAAAGTAAGGGTTAGGACATGCATAAGTTATATAGTGGGCGCGACAGGGAACACGCAGAAGCATCGTATTTTATTCATGAATATTTTAAACAAACAAGTTCTAACAGGGAACCCCTTTGTCTCAGTTAAATAAGTTGTTTATTTATCTCATGGTCTTGATGACCATGAGTAAGTGACTCAGTACATTTCTAACATACATATGCCAAGACTGTGCCCACATACCAAATGCCTCTGAACTTGTTCATTCCCAACCCAAGCACTGTTGCAATGGAAAGAATGGTTATGTTTATTCTTTGAATTACCAAACGATCTGGACCTGAGGAGTAATACAGTAAGCTAAACCAACTGCTACAGGATATCGCCACGTATAGAAGAGGCATGGATGAGTATAAGCAAAAACTGCAAAGGAGAAGGAACAGAAAAAAAAGAGAGGGAAGATAAAAAGATGGGTGAAGAAATGAGAAAAAAAGCCATGGAAGGGCTGGTATCCAGTAAGTATGCTACATTCCTTTGTATGACTCTTACCAATATGCCTTTTGGTCTTTCTTCCCAGACGTAGGGATGGGGGGCACTCCCATAAGGGCACTCCCATAAGGGCACCGCCCTGTCAAATTTTTGTTTTGATTAGTTTTGGAAAGCTTAACAGTGAGCACATTATTTATTTAGATTTTGCATTGTAACGATACATCGATATTTCTTGACATAAACTTTTAGATTCCGTTTTGTATGAGATTTAAAAACATCTTTTGCATTTTACTTCAAACTATGAAAATTAGTACGAGGTCCCTTTTTGCTTGGCTAGCTGGGCTCATATATTTTGGGCAGGGGTGCTTGTCATACCTTCTAGTGGTTGAAATTGGAACTGTGGGTACCTTTTGGGGGGTCAAAATGAAACGGGAAATATAAATAACATTGTGGTATCCCTTTTGGGAGTCAGCTGCTATTAAGCAGTTACCACTTTCAATTACATTTTACTGGCTACATTCAAAGTGGCTTAATTATCTACTTTCTCTTGGTACCTTTGAGGGGCATGATCGAGCAAAGGCCACGCCCATTTTGGTACCTCTTAGAAGGAAAAAAACCCTTGAAAGTTGATCAAAGCTAGGCAACTATTGGCATAACATTGCAAAAAATAGATAGAAAAATGTTTATTCAATACTACCTTACAAGGGGGATCAACATCTTATTTCTAGTGCGCTTTGCGTTAGACCATTCTGTTATTCATCTTTTCTAGAGCGTAAACGAGATGAGTAGTAGTGATGATGATGAGTGTAGTAGCAATGACGATGATTACGAGTCTGAAAGTACCAGTACTTCTGGCAGTGGTTCTAAAAGTGGTGAGTATTCATATCAGGGTTTAGGGTGTCCTGCCATTTAGTTGCTTTATTCCCATGTCCCCAATGACATCAAAAGACCCCCGCCCCTCTAGAAATGCTCCCTCCAAATGTAGAATAGGGTGATTTCATGCAAAATAGGATTTATCTCCCGGAAAATATAGCATTTTACCCCTCCCCCACCCCACCCCCAAACAAAGAATGGCCACTCCCTCATTGATTGCCCTTTTTGTCTTTCACTGACAGCCAAGAAAGGCAAGGTAACAAGGAAGAGAGCAACCCGACTTTCTGCTGTGCAGATGCTTGAAAGGAAATACGAAAAAAAAGCAGACTTGAAAGAAAAAGAACTTAAACTGAAGTCTGAGGAGCTGCAACTCCAGAGTAAAAAGTTTGAACAGGAGGTTGCAGAAAGAAAAGAGAGGCTGAAACTAGAACTAGAAGAAAGGAGAATGTTTCTCCAGATCTTAAAGGAAAAGATGAAGAACTGCTCTATTAGAGTGATCTGATCTGTTTGATTTATAGCTGTTAAGAGATGTGTGCAGGTTTAAATTATGGAAACAGTAACCATTATAAGACCACAAAGCAAAGTTGATTATTTATTTATTTATTTTGTGTTCTAGCTCAGCAAACAGCTAATTTTAAATGCTGTATTCTTGAACTTTTGTTTAGCCATCTTGAGCATGTATATGTTTACAAAAGAGTATTCACAATTAAATTGATCTAAAGGTTTGGTAAGTATGTTTCCAATGATGGGGGCTCCAAATCAAAATAGGTACCAGTGAGTGAAGCGTACATACATGTGTGGCAGTTAATTAAAAGAGCGCCAACTAAATAGTACTTGGCAACTGGCTGTAAAAGGACCTTGAGATTTCTCTGAAAATCTAGGTACGTAGAATACTGGAGGATTTTTCCAAAACCCCATTCTACGCATATGCGACATTTACTCATTTCTGCATTAAAAAGTTGTTGTGGCCCAGTTAAATGAGCACCCCTGAAGGGAGAAATGATATGTCTCGTGATGCCATTTTGTAGGATCTCCATAAACCACGTATGGGTCTCCATTTGGTTTCACCATTCTTTCAAGCAGTGGCAACAAATTACTCTCCCCCAGCATGAAGGCGTCATGGAGGCGTCCTTCTATTGGACCGAAGAGATGGGCAATAATCCCATTAGGCGCCATCACAGAATAGACAAAGAATAAACATCAAATATGTTACCCTAGAAAATTAGAATGGCTGCTGGAATGTGTAGGAGAAGTATGTTTTCTTTCACCGAACGGGTTTGTTGAGCTAGAAATCAACATGGTTTTAGCAATCACATACTTAGAATTTCAGACAGTGTACCCTCTTGTGGCCACTATACACGATTCTTTGGAGGCGGATGGGCCTTGCAAATGGGCAGGCAGTACCATCGATGAAACCCCAAACCTGGTCAAGGGGCGCACCCTTTCTGTGTATTGCATTGGAAAATAGACCTGGATTAAGCCACACCAAATCCAGAGAAGTCAGACGAGGACTGAACCTTGTTAACAGGTCATCAATGATCTAAAATCAATTAAAAAATTATAAGAATGGATGTCACTAATGCATAATTTTATAGGCACAAGTAATGCATCTCCTTAGTGTTTCAGTTTGTCAAAAAATAGAGAAGATGAATAAATCATTAGTTCCAAACTGCATTTGTGAACAACTGTGTTTCATGATACCATATTAAAAGCCATGCTGAGCTCTGGTTAAGTCCTCCCAAAAATTGGGACAAGATCACACCATTTATTTGGGTATGTAAGACGCCGCAGCAATATCATCAGTGACTCCATGCCAGTATATACAGACCCCTGATGGCTGGTATAGGAGTCAGGTATTTGTAAGGCCTCCAGTAGCCGGTCCATATCCTGTTTTTGAAATCTGAAATGCCATTATAGTACAATATAACTTATTTGGTAGACTGAAGAGGAACATGAAGATTGAAAAAATGGTCTTCATAGTGATAACATGAGCCTGACAAGCAACTGAGTGCATTTTACTTTATTTACACGGGAATGACAACTTAAGAATGCACCTTAATTATATACAAAGGGTAAAATTCTCGATAAGCAGAAGTTTCAGCACCTAATGTCATCTACTTTGTAAGGCTTCATTTGCCGCTACGTTCAAAGTAAAGTAACAAAGTTTACTAAGTGAAGGGGGAGGT